>ML785334.1:341431-361338 GCA_009831015.1 Picea engelmannii
GCGCTCTGTTACAATAATATCCAAGCTAGGGTTCTCATACCCTCGACCCTTATTTATACTAACTATGTCTATTAAGAGAAGCATCTAGAGGAAGATCCTTCTAGAAGTGGAAGCTTCTATTAGGTCTTCTTACATCCGCCTTACTCTATTTTATTGAAAGGTCTTATTAATATTGACCTTTATTACATCCGAATACATTGATCTACCTATGTGCGGGTTAGGACCTTAACAAATACCCTGCCCTTGCACGTGGATCAGACTGTTGAATGTTTCCCCAGGCATCGTTGTAGTGACTGGTAACCTTAGTGGCCTATATTTTTAGGGTCTTTACACAAGGTGACTGTGGAGGGACAAGTCTTCATGGTACCCGGAATCGACATTGGCCAAAATCACTGGGGTTCCTTGGAGGGTATATCCACGATTATGTGTGGGAGCTTTCACCAGGGTGTAAGTCCGTTAAGCAAGTCATCAACGTAACTTTTTCACCCTCTCTATCTTATCCCCTTCTTACTTTGTTCCCATGATGTTGGATTTCATCACCAACTAGTGTGCTCATTGTGAGAAGGCTTTGTTTGTTTGCTTGCTTCCTAGATTTTTAGCGTGTCTTGTTTGTTTTCCCTAGCAGACTCTAGGTTGGATTTTTTTTATATGGCGACAATTCCCGAAAAGACCAATGACGAAACCCCTTCTCTAGGGGAACCTTTTGTTTTTCCTTCTTATGGAAACATTGGTCCTCCTCACATCGCTACTTTGAGACTTCCAAGTCTCACGATTGGGTTGCTGGTATGGTTATTTTCCATTCAGGTAATCCCGAATGCAGTAAGTGCTTCAGTCGTAAGCACTTCCCTCCAAGAGAATCAACCTCATGATGATCCTTCATCGTCTTCACCAGTAAGATATTCTTCACCTTCTTCACTTGCAAGGTCTTCTTCTATTTCATCTTCTTCACTGAGTGAGATATTTGAAGTTAATAACCTAGTGGATAAGAAGAAGAAGAAATTAAAGAATAAGAAGAAGAAAAATAAACAAGGGTCAAAACCTCCAACCACTGCTAAACATGTTGGAAAACAACCAGATACTGTTAATCATGTTGGGAGTGTTGATGATGTCAATATCACCCAAACAACTCATAAGCCCAAGTACCCTTCTAGGATTTGTAAGGGTAGCCATCTTCTTAAGGAATTCCCTGGTCTATCCAAGGTTATAGAAGCATGGTCTACACATCCCCGCCAACCCATGTCGTTATCCTCTGAACAACATGTTGATGACTTCTCATCGACTAGTCACGATATAGTTGGGAAGAAGAAAAGTAGAGACAGGTTCCCATGTATGTTATGCAAATGGATTCATCTAACTCATAGTTTCCCTCGTATGGAAGAAGCCTTGAAAATCCTAGAAGACATGACTGTTTCACAGCCTCAACTTCTAGTTGCTTATCGCAAGATTTCTCTCAACCCGCCTTTAGTTGATGGAATGATCAATTTGCCCCCTTCGTCGATCAATCTGGTTGATCATGTCATCAATCTAGTCACATCCTTATTTAAACCAGTTGACATAGTGGTTGATCCGATCCCACCCTCGATCAACCCCACTCTCCCTACTGAGAGTGAAATCCAAGTGGTTGATCCAATATCTTCCTCAGTCAATCTCCTTCTCCCTCTAGAGAGTGAAACTCGAGCGGTCGATCCGTTTCCACCCATCAACCCCATTCTCCCCTTAGAGAATGAAACCCATGTGGTCGATCTAATCTCTCCATTGGTCTATCCTACTCTCTTGCTAGAGAGTAAACCTGATACTGCCCATGTTTTTCTCGTTGATACAGAATCTACCATGCTGGGGGCTATTCCTCTTTCTCTTGTGGAACCCCCTCCAAGTAATGAGGTCATCCTTTTTAATTGGGACGTGTTAAATGGACCTCATCTTCCCTCTCACATTCCTTTCCAGATTACAGTGCAAGTTTGTGGTCGGGATGTTCCTCAGACATTGATAGATGAAGGTGTGTCTGTTAGCATTTTGTATTCTTTTGCTTGGCAAGCTTTGGGTTGTCCTCAGCTTGCCCCGGTTACACAGAATTTGTTAGATTTTAACAGAAGAACCAATCAACATTTAGGGACCCTTCCTCGGTTTCCTGTAACTTTGGGAGGGAAAACTCTCTTTATTGATTTCATGGTAGTCCAAGACCCCTTGGATTTCGCTTTACTCCTTGGGCGAGATTATGTCTATGCCATGAAAGCTATTGTGTCTACTCTTTTTCGTGTGATATCTTTCCCTCACGATGGACGAGTTGTGACTATTGATCAAATTTAGTTCATTGACCCCGATTGGATTTCCTCCCTAAATGGTTCTTATATGCAGACGATATCACCCCCACTGTTATCACTGAAATTTCGTCCGCACATGGCGACAAGAACTCAACATCGTCAAAACAGGAATGAAGTCATTCATGGCACTGAATTAGTTTTATAGCATTGCAAAAGGGTCAAAAACTATACAAAGTAACCAAAAATTGAAGGGCTCTTTACAGAATATGGGTGCGCCTGCATATGCGCGTAATAGGAACGTACAATGCACGCATGCGCGCATGATGCGCGACCGTTAGCGCAAAAACCCGTGCACCTGCTAAACAACGCATTTATTGAATTGGTCGGCCTCCCAACCACTTATGGACCAGCTCCCAACCTGATTTGACAATCAAATCTGATCTGAATCTGCATGGTAGGCTGGTCAAAGACCTAATGAATCCCTAAAGAGCCCCTCTTCACACTTCAAAGGGGTTACATAATCACCCAATGCTATGCTATAAAAAGCCATGAGGAAACATCATTTTCTCAAGGAATTTCATGTAATGTTATGCTACTTAGATTGTTTTAAGGACTCACTCCTTGACAATAACACATTAGCACCATTTCATTGAGCCATTCACCTCTCCATTGAGAGAATGTGCTTGGAGTTCTTTCACCATCATTCTCATTTTCTTATTGTAAGGAGAGCAAGTTTGTGAGGGCCTCAAGAGCCTTCCTTTGGAGGAAGAAGGAACCACAGTTCCCTTTCTTCATTGTGCTTTGGATTTCATCAATTGATCAGCCTAAAAACATTGGTGATATTGGTCTTGTTGTTATTTTTATTTTCTTATCCATATGCTCATAGTTTTAGTTTGTTTTAGTTTAATTCTTGTTTATTGTTTTGTTTTGTTTTCTCTAACCCTTTCCTCTACAGCTGTCATGCCTAGAAAGACCCAACTGGGCATTTAAGCACCCTTTATTTGCTCACCAAGTGACGAATTGGGTGCAAACACTCGCCACAGGTCAATTATGTGGCGTTTTCGCCCATGGATTCAACTTCTGATGACTTAGATCTAGTAGTTGACATGGTGATCTCTTCGATAGGGTTGTTAGAGCTTGATCTCTTTACCTCTGTCATGACACTCGACATGGTATCCTTCCAGAGTGTGCTTCTTCCTTCCAGTGAAGACCTCTTGGAAGCCATGACCGATTTTTGTCCCTTGACATGGTGTCATTTTGGAGCAGTGTCCTCTTGGAATCCATGATCAAGAAGAGAGACTACGAGGATAGTTTTTGCGTCTCTAAGGAAACCTCGTTAAAAAATGAAACAAAGGTATTTGAGCATAGTTTTCTAATTTCAATCTCGTTAAAAAAATGAAACCACTTTCAAGGATATTTTTTGTGTCTCTGAAGCAACCTCGTTAAAAAATGAAATAGAGGTCTTAGAGCATAGTTCTTGTTTCTTTGTCAATCTCATTAAAAAATGAAATAGTTTTCCCCCTCTCTATTCGAGTCAAGTCCCTCATCTAGTATTTGAAGCTTCATTTCATTCTCCTTTGCAATTGGATGAAACGAAGCTTGGGGGGTAATAATTTTAGCCTCTGGATTTTGTGCTGAAGTAGAGATGCTAGTTTCTTAAGCTGGGGGCTAAGTACCAACCATCCATGTGTTATGCATTGGGAATTCCATGCATAGTTTTATATGGTTCAAGCTTGTGTAAAAATGAAACCACTTACCTCAAGCATAGTTTCCTCTGGTTCAAGCTTGTGTAAAAATGAAACCAGGTCCAAGCATAGTTTTTTTTTGTTTTAAATCTTGCGTAAAAATGAAAACAATCCCGAGCTTAGTCTTTGTTCTTTCTCATGCTCGTAAATACATGAGAATAAGTTACCGAGCTTAGTATTTGTTATTTATCGTGCTCATAAATCAATGAGAATGTAACCGAGTATACTTTTATCACTTTTTCAGACTCGTAAAGGTTATACAAAAAAGGAACCCCCTGGAGTTCCCTTTAAGCTCTTTTTAGACTCTCTAAACATGAAAAGATTGTTGAGCGATCTTGTTCTTTTCACGCTCGTAAAAGTATTTGAAGAAAATGTTCGATGAGTGATAGTTTATCACTTTTTCGATCTTGTCGAACTAATTTATGAAAAAGGAACTGGGAGAGTTTTCTTAAAATGTTTTTCAGACTCTCAAAACATGAAAAACCCCTGAGTTTTCTTTCTTTGGACTCATTAAACAAACATTGAAAGGCCCATGTGGGACCGAACCACTCCTTCCTAGGGTTCGTTAAACATACTCTGAGGGACTTGTCCAAAGGAAGAGTTTACATGAACAAGCATATGTTATCCTCCTCAAGCTTGTGTAAAAATAAAGAGGTACTCGCCAGAGATGGTGGGGGAAAAAATTGGGAAATAAATATGTTTAAATCTGTATTCCATGGAAGAGTCACTTTTGAACATGACACCCTTTCACTCGCCTTGTGTCTAGGTTGGAAAATCCACTTGTCTCCTGATCATACTCCTATAAGATTATAAATTGGTCTATGATCCTTGTTGTTGAGTCAGTATTTCCAAGACAGTTCTCATGTCGTCAATATGTTCAAAGAGAAATTCAACCCGAAAATCCTTCTATTGCATCAGACATTTCTACAGTCTTTAAGCCCTCTGTTGCGTCAGACATCCCCAAGTTAGTCCTGAATCACTTGTTACTTTGATCCACATCTTGTTACTTTTTTTGTGTCATTGATATGGGATACATTAAGGCCCTCCTTTGGTGAGTCTTTTCTTGTCGACTTCAACTCATTATCCAGGAATTAGACTTAAAAAATAATTAGTACCTTGGAACTTGCATGCCTCAATGGAAGGTTTCCTCGCTTTCGACAGTGGGTTTTCATTATTGACCCCTGATCGAGAGATTCAGCTGAGTGTTTGACTTCATCTCATTAATTCACATTTTTTGGATTGTACTAGTGTACCTTGGGAGTCATTGACATTAATAATGATTTCCCTTGCACTTGTTAACAATATACACTAATGACCGGTAATCAAGTGGTTTCTACCATGTTAGACTTCGACACATGTATTTGCATGGTTAGATTCGTACTATAGAGTGGTGGAGATGAAGACCCTGAATCCTTTATAACAGATTCAGGTTGCGTCAAAGTATATTCAGATTGTACTATTGCATAGATCCACATTGTATGTCTCGTGGCTATGTTCAAATTTGAATCTTTAACACATAGATCCACAATGTATTTTTGGTGGCTATGTTCAGATTTGAGTCATAATGGCATGGATCCACAGTGTATGTTTGGTGGCCATGACCTGTATTACTTGACATGGATCTTCGCATGTCAGCATTTATTCTTTGAGTCATTTGTATTCTGATTATGGGAATGCCTACCTCAGTGATGATATATTATTGTACTGTATCTCCTTATTTGTTGGTAGGTTTCCGACCAACTGTTCCTTGTTCCTTACACACACTCGACAAAGTATTTCAGCTATCACTCTGTTCTAACTTCACACTTTGGGGGGCTCTCTATTACACGTTATTTTTTTCATCCTTATGACCATTAATGATGTAAACCTATATGTTTCCTTCAGAAGGGTCAGTGGCCTGAGTTCCTGAAGAAGGAAGGGAGAAGAACTTTTCTTGAGAAAAGAAGTTGCATTTTTCTTTGTAAAAACCCTATAAAAAAGGAAGTTCATAGGCTACATTATAGCTAGGGTGCGAGAATGCCTGATTCTCATAGGCTGCATCATATTTAGGTCACAAGGAGTTCATAGTTTTCTCTATAGGTAGGGTGCGAGAATGCTTACACATGGGAAAAACGAGTGTTTTCTCGAATCTTTTAGAAGGAGAAACTTCCATGGTGAGGTGGCATCCAAATGGTTTGGATATTACTCTCTTTCATGATTTAGTGGGATCATCCTAACCTCCTCACTTTATCCTCTTCAGCTTATAAAAGGAGAGGAACTCTCATGGAGAAGGGCTAAGTTGGATTTGTCTTGGAATTATTAGCTTGGTTAGAGTGGTTTTGAGTTTTGCCTTTGTCAAGATAGATTGTGAATATTATCAGATTTGTTCTCTCAGAATTCTAGTAATGAAAGTGTGTGGGGAATGAAGGACAGTTGGAAGGGACCTTATGACATCAAGGCCACTGTTGTAATCTGTTGGGTATATGTGTTATATTCTTTCCATGTGTCTGTGTGGGCATGTCAAATACGAAAACTGTGTCTAACGATCCCTACCACTAGAGCTTTGTCGTGTGTGCTGGGCACTTTCCTAGGGGGGTCCCAGGGGGAGGCAGGTATGCCCCCCCCTAGTTACGCGTAGGGTGCCCCGAATTTTTTTTTTGGATGGTTTTTGCAATTTTTAGCGGATTTGTAAATTAATCCCGAATTAAAGGATTAGGGTTTTGATATCTATGAAATACATAAAAACATTGTATATATTGTATGGTGAATGGTGAAATTCAATATAATTAAAATAAGAAAGGTTTTCCCGATTGAGGGTTTTCAGTATAAAATCTCTGTGTACTCTGTGTATGAGCCATTGATTAATTTTTGTCTTTCTTAAGAATCTATATGCATTGCTTTACTTCACAGGTTTAAAACTTACATGTGGTATCAAAGCTCATTTTTGGCTTCAGAGGGACGCCTTTGTTGTTGAGGGTTTTGCTCAGTCTTGATAGATCAAGTTTATCTTGGGTCTGTGATAAACCTGGGTTCAGTGGGAGATTTTGCAGTAGAGATTCAAGTAAAGAAAGAGGAATGGTGAGCTCATATAGAATCAAGATAGAGAAGTTCAACAGTAAAAACTTTGAGCTATGTAAGCTCAATATGGAGGACCTTCTTGTAGACAAATAATAATGGATCATTGTGGATCCTAGTACACAGCCTACTGGTACACAACCTACACAAACTACCAGTACACCAACTACTAGTATGTCAAAGCAAGATTGGGATAAGTTGGACAGAAGAGCAAGGAGTATTATTCGACTCTGCCTGGCAGATTCAGTGTTGTTGAATGTCTCGAGAGAATTTATAGTCAAGGAACTATGGGATAAGTTAGGGAATTTGTATCAATCAAAGTCCCTAGTAAACAAGTTGTTTCTTCGAAAGAAGCTGTATCATCTTAGGATGGAAGATGGAGATTATGTGACAGAACATCTAAATGCCTTTAATACTCTGGTAAGTCAACTTGGATCTGTTAATATTACGATTGCAGAAGAAGATAAGTTTATTACTTTGTTATGTTCTTTGCCAGACTCTTGGGATAATCGGGTTGTAACAATAGGTAGTACCACTCAATCTACATTGAAGTATGAGGATGTAGTTGCATCCTTGTTATTTGAAGAGATGAGGTGAAAAATCATGGATGGTCACAACACAAATGCTTTATTTGTAAGAGGGCGTACCCAAGACAGGAACCCTAGTAAGCCTTTGGGATGGAGATCTAAATCTATAGGTAGATCTAAGTCTCCAGGAAAATATTTGAGGAAATGTTGGAAGTGTGGTAAAACAGGGCATTATAAGAAAGATTACAAGTCTAAGAAGGTTGAAAAACCAAAGGGATCTGATAGTACCTCTTCTACAGAGGCAAAAACCTCCACTGAAGAAGGAGGTGATGTTTACCTAGAATCTACAAGTACACATGCAGACCATGATGTATGGTTGATCGACTCAGGTGCGTCATACCATATGACTCCCCACAGGCAGTGGTTCTCTAATAATGAAAAATATAATGGTGGTGATGTGTTCCTATAAGATGACTCGACAACAAAAATCTTGGGACGTGGAAGGGTTAAGTTGCTGCTAAATGATGGAAGGATTAGAACTCTCCCTGGGGTTCTACACATTCCAAAACTAGCCAGGAGCCTAATATCTATAAGCAAGTTGGGTGATGCAGGAGTGAAAACTGTATTTGAAAAGAACACTTGCAAGATGGTACGAGGAGAAATGGTGTTGATGAGGGGAGTTCATTGTGGAACTTTGTACAAGTTGGTGGGAAGAACTTATACTAATGGGTGTGATAGTTCTATTGTCCCTGAATAGAATAATGAAGGAGACAAGACCAATACTGTCCCAGAAAAGGAGACCATGTTGTGGCATCAAAGACTGGGGCATATTGGAGGAAAGGGCCTTTTAACACTACACGGTAAAGATATGGTTGAAGCTATGTCTAATTTCACTCTGGATTTTGATTTCTGTGAACATTGCATATATGGTAAACAAAATCGAGTAAGATTCTCATCTGGTGCTACAAGAGCAAAGGGGATCTTAGAGTTGATACACACTGGTGTTTGGACCTGTTCCTGTTCCATCCCTAGGTAAATATGTGTATTATCTTTCATTCATAGATTATTTTTCAAGGAACACATGGATTTATTTTCTTAGAAATAAATATGAGGTATTTGATAAATTTAAAGAGTTTAAGGCTTTGGTAGAAAATCAGACAGAGAAGAAAATAAAGGTATTGAGAACACATAATGGTGGAGAATTATGTGGAAATGAATTCGAAGAATTTTGTAAGAAGTGTGGTATAGCAAGGAAAAAGACTACTCCATACACTCCTCAGCAGAATGGAGTTGCAGAAAGGATGAATAGGACAATGATGGGAAAAGTAAGGAGCATGCTCATCAGTGCCGGGTTAGGACAAGAATTCTGGGTAGAGACAGTGGGTATAGCATGTTACATGGTCAATCGATCACCTTCATCAGCATTGGATGATAAAACTCCACATGAGGTATGGTCTGGAAAGAAACCCTCTCTTCAACATCTTAGAGTGTTTGGTTGTGATGTTTATGTACATGTTCCAAAGGAAAATAGGAGTAAGTTGGATAATAAATATGAAAAGTGTATCTTTATTGGTTATAAAGATGGTGTGAAAGGTTATAAGATTTGGAACCCAGAAACCAAGAAAACTGTTTACAGTCGAGATGTTGTTTTCAGAGAGGTAAAATATGTGTCCAAATAAGAATTCCTACCAACGCAAGACGAACCTGAGAAAATAGAGCTTGAGTTGGATGATGCAAAATATGAATCATCTGAAGAAGAGGAAGCAGAAGAAGAAGAAGAAGAAGAACCTCATACCCTAGTATTGAGGAGATCAGTGAGAGATGGAAGGCAAATAGAAAGGTATAGCCCACCTGATTTTTGTTCCTATTTTGATTTATCTATTACTGATGATGATCCCAGAACTATCAGGGAAGTAGTGAATTCATAGGATAGTAAATTAGGTATGTGTTTAACCTATTTGGTGGAGCAATCAATTGGATGAGAAAAAGACAGGCTGTAGTGGCACTCTCAACTACAACAGTTGAATACATGGCAGCCACTCATGCAAGCAAGGAAGAAATATGGTTACAAAGATTGTGTTCAAGTATTGGGTTGGTACAACAAGTAGTGATATTAGATTGTGACAGTCAGAGTGCAATATTCTTGGCAAAGAACCCAGCTTATCATTTGAAGACAAAGCATATTGATGTTCAGTATCACTTTGTGAGAGACATAGTTGAGGAAAAGAAGGTGTTGCTAGAAAAGGTTGACACTTTGAAGAATGTTGTAGATTCATTGACAAAGTCTATGATTACAGAAAAGTTCTCCTAGTGTAGAGAAACAATGGGCATTGTTGCCTTGGATTGTTGACTATATAATCCCCTGGACCCCTAGATGCAAAGAAAACAACAAGTGGGAGAATGTTGGGTATATGTGTTATATTCTTTGCATGCGTGTGTGTGAGCGCATCAGATACGACAACTGTGTTTGACGATCCCTACCACTAGAGATTTGTTGTGTGCACCGGGCACTTTCCTAGGGGGGTCCCAGGGGGGGGCAGGTATGCCCTCCCCTGAAAAATTTTTTGGGCGGTTTTTTCTATTTTTAGTGGATTTGTAAATTAATCCTGGATTAAGGGATTAGGGTTTTGGTATATATGGAATACCTAAAAACATTGTATATATTGTATGGTGAATGGTGAAATTCGATATAATGAAAATAAGAAAGGTTTTTTCGGTTGAGGGTTTCCGATATAAAATCTTTGTGTACTCTATGTATGAGCCATTGATTAATTTCTGTCTTGCTTAAGAATCTATATGCATTGCTTTACTTCGTAGGTTTAAAGCTTACATAATCTCTCTTTCACATTTAATATGATACATTAATATGATTCTTTCCTATAAAGCTTGTTGTGTTTTATTGTATGATTCCTTGATCATATACGTAGGTTTATATTGAGTTTATGCTATTGCTATCACTTTGGTTGGTTGCGTTCTTTTGCAGGTTAATCATTGTATGAGTGTTGGAACGGAGCTACGATGATGATGATGAGAGGAAGTGGTGTTTAAATAGTATGTCACCTATCCCTTTTTAGTTAGTAAATTCAATATGTAAAACTTAAGGAAAGCATCATGTTCTGGTGTGTTTTGTTCTAGATCTAGGTGGATCTAGGGAGATCTATTAGTGTATGCACCTACCGATTTATCCAATAACATGGTGTAGAAAGAATTGGAAGAAGGGGAGATCCCTCGATTCTTTTCTTAATGAGTATTATGTTTTCTTTGGGATGAGAAAGATGGTACATTGATGCAAGTAAAAGGTTTTGACACCATAGTGATGATGGTTGCATTGTTGTAGAAACAATCAAGATCTGTTTGTGTTGCATTCATGGAAACATTAGGGATAATGTGATGAAGTGCATAAAGATATGCTAGGACGTTTTGAAGAGGTTTTATGGATTTGGATGTTATGATACATGAATTTTATTTAATATTACAACTAATGTAATTGTAAATATGATGATGCATGCTATGTATAGAAAGGAATTGGAGCTATTGAGGAAGACAATTGCCAATGATGGGAAACCTCAATAAGAGGATGGACATGAGAAGGTTTTGGTTGAAAGATTGTTGACAGGGATGTAAAAGTCCCATAAAGCACTGTTGATGAGGTAAAAATAAAAAAGAGAGTTCTAGCAACCGAGAAATGGTATAAAAAGGTTCATTCCTATGTGGCACAAGGTATGAAGGGATTTGGAAAGAACCCCTTCTGAAATATTTTATTTTCTTAGTATTATGCATGAACTTTTGAAAAGAAGTTGGATGCCTTAGATACCAAAGTAGGGTATGATTCAAGAAGGAGAACCTGAATGATGGAGGTGTGAACCTCTTGTAGTAAATATTGTTTGCAATCCTTGGAAGAATTCATGAAGTGATATGTCGTGAATGCATTGACCAATCAAGGAATGATTAAAGGAATTCATGTGAAACCTTGAGTTTCATGAATGACGATTTAAGGTTGTGATCGATTTAGAGCAGAAAATATCGTTTTTATAAAATAATAATTATGGACAAAGAATCCATATGGAATAAGTTATTTGAATTCCAACACACATTAGCAAGAATGCCTAACCTGAAAAGTGATAATATGAAATCAATACAAGGGAACATTATGTGTGAATGTGGACATGGACATTGGCACATTGATTAAATTCACTTAATGTTGAATTGTATCTGGAAAGGTTGATATACTAAATTGATGCATGTGTAAGGAATGCAATTTCCTTTTCTTTATATCCTCGACTAGATAAAAGTGATTTGATTGTTAGAAGACACAATTTAAGAATGGTTTGTGATGACATTATAGAGGTGGATTGAAAATATATGTGCATGGGAAACTAACAATTTGTTTGGTTGACTGAAATTGAAAGTGAAGGAAGAAAAGGGTCACGGATATGGCAGTGTTGTAAGCCCATAAGGAAGAAAAAAAAATCTTGCTGATCCAAACTACCATGGGAAGGAAAGTCCCATAATTGGTGTATCTAATTTTGTGTGGAACGGATCTAAAAATAAATGAGAAAATTGGAAAATCTATGGGTGGCAGATTTGCAATAAAATAATGAAATTTAGAATTTATGATGATGTCTCATAAATTTATGTATACCTGTGATACAGGTGAGAAGAAAATATTTTTCCAGAAAGGACAAATGAAGATTGTCAAGATGAAAAACATGAAAGAGGCCACTGTTAAGACATTAGAAACAAATGGTAAGTCATGGTTGCTTAGACTATGTTGTGTTGAGGTAACACAAGCTGGAGGGACACCTCGACAGAGAAATTCTGAGGGACGGCTCAATTGTAAGGCTTGATGAAGTCTCTGGAATTCTTCCTGCATGATAAAACCTTGGCAATGAAAGATGGATCACCCAAAGAACTGTATAACAAAGAAGGGGATGCTTGAGACTAGGCCGAGAGGGTGAGTGACCGCAAGGAAGAGGAGACTCTTATAGTTCTTGTAAACTATTGATTGGGATCATGCACACAATGGGTATGTCAAGGAAAAACAATGAGACAAGATAACAAGATAGGCTCGTGGATTCAATCCACAAACTGGGAAGATGAGTATTGTGCTAAATTGTGAAAATTTCCTAGAATTTTATGCAACAGTAAAAAAAATTCACATGAGACTATGATTAATGTGCTTGTTGTCCAAGAATTATTGAAGGTAGGTGACAAAGGTTAAGATTCTGAAAAATGACCTCACCAAGAAAGAAGGTCAAAAATTCTAAAGCAATTGAATGAGGAAGGCATGACAGGTGTTACTGAGAAAGAACATAGAGGACGTTGTTTCCTTTTAAGGGGGAGAGGATTGTAACACCCATGTTTCCCCCAAATTGTAATTAATCATTAATTAGGATTACCATGTTGTGGCATGGGAACGATGTAAATGTATTATTGTTTGAATTTCCAATAACTAACTATGGGGGTGAATCCTTGAAAGTTACAGCTATGATATCACTAGAGGAAAGAAAGTGAAAACTATAAGAGAGGGTTCATTGTGTCCAACGAACCCAAATTTCCCTTTTTTGAGGACAATAAACATTCTTTGGATCCCAAGGAGAGAAATCAGTTAATGAAGAAAGGACCGGTGGTAGAACCACCAACCACCCCCATGAATGGAAGCATGGTCTAGCTACAGAAGGTCATCCTGAAGTAACACAGGGTCCTGCAGACCTGGACTAACTTGATTTTTCCTTCTGACAAAAGGAACAGGATAGGAGGGATGTGCATGAAAGGATCATAAGGGAATAAAGAGAAGAGCGGAGAATGCAAGAATCTCTCCAACTGAGAATGAGAAGAGGGTTGTGAGATTAATGTTGAGGGAGCATCTAATAAACCTCATCAAGGCCATGATAAGAAATAAATCCCTGAGAGTATGAAGAGAACGGGACCTGAGAAAAAGGCCATGAGATAGATGTTGAGGAAGCATATGATAAACCTCACAGAAGCTGTGAAAGAGAAAGGATATGTGAGAATTGGCATCAATTTCTTGGTGATATCATAGCTTGGCACGAGGGTGGAGAGAGCGCTAAGAATGAATTCCTCTAATCCTATGGTTGGGTTGAAAGGAGAACACCCACAGTCAGTTAGTTGGTGGTAACCTGTAATAGATAAGTATTCTCATATCCTGTGTAATTGAACAGTAACTGTAGATTAAAGTTGGATATCATATGACTGTTTCATGTATTTGAATTTTTTCTTAATGGTTATAATGTATCCTTTTAATTATACCTAATTATGTATTTAAGAAAGTAAGGAATTATCTGACTTGTACACATAAATACCTGATCCCTGTGGTGGCTCAAGTTAAATTAAATGAACTGTGAGTTCGTTGACCTTGGGCATAGTTTCACGTATGCATGTCGACACTCTGATTCGTTCTGAGTCTCCTGGAGGAAGGAGTTTGTTAATCTCAGGAGAGGTAGTGCATGTAAGCACCGAGTCTCTATGAGACAAGCAGAGACCAAGAACCTCTTAAGTTCTAGAGTTGGTGAATGAGCATAAGGGGTGTGTAGAAGGATCCCTCCAAGTGTTAAGTTCAAGAGAAATAGTGCAAAGTGCCTAAGTATTTTAGAGCTAACAAAGCTCAGGAAGGATAGTGAGATTCAAGTCTTGAAAGGGAAGATCATTTTATTTGTAATACAAATGGATGAGATTAGTTTGGGAGGATTTGAAACTCTTCACGATCGTTGTATCTATAGGAGGGATGTGGATGTAAATCCTTCAATCGCTTCAAACTTTGTGGGTCTGAAGAATTGGGTATATTCGTCATGCAGGAGGTGAATCCCCCGAAGTCTCGAAGTCTCAAAGTTAATCTGGGTCGTATATTTGAGGACCGTCGATTCTTATAATCTTCGGGATCCCTCTCAATCATCGATATCCCGAGATGCATGGCACTAGATCCTTTAGTCCGAAGTAGATCCTAGTCGTTGGTGTAAGAAGGCACATGTCATCAAATATGGAGGTCTGGAGGTATAACACTTCGAAGAAAGAAGATAACAGAGTTTGGAAAACTCTCAAAGAGTCGGGACCTGAAGCAGACCTGAGTTGTTTATTGGTAAGGATAGGTGTCGCCAAATCCCACACTATAGAGCAGAAGTACTACGAAAGAATTAAAGAGTGGAGGTGTGAGGAATATTGAAGGTCAGAGTCATGAATTCATCTTAGTCATCCATGAAGGAGGACATGTGGAAGAAGATCTGCCACTTCGAATAAAATTCACTTTGAAATAAAGTGGAGTTGGAGAAGACAAAACTCCTAAAGGTCGGAGTGTTGGATTTCACCTGGGTCATCCGTTAGCATACAATAGGTGTTAGCATATCCTTCACCTCGAAGGATAGCCACTTCAGGGAAAAGTGGTGTTGCATGGGTCAAGAAATCCTGAAGGATGAAGTGTCAGAGTTCATCATGAACATTAGACGAAGCAGGATGTGTGTCAGGAGATCTGACACTCCAAAGAGTTGTCACTTCAGGGGTTTGTGGCATTGGAGACTCTAGAAATCCTAAAGCATGGAGTCCTAAAGTAAATCATATTCATCGATGCTTTGAGGATGCATGGCATAATATTGTGCAGTTCGAAGAATTGGCACTCTGTATGACTTGAGTAAAAGTGTTTCGGAATTCACCGAAGTATTGAAGCGCCAAAGTGTCGAATTCCTTGTTGGCCTTCATGTTAGATGCTTGTGTGTTAGACGAAGATTGAATCTAGTCATGGGATGAGATGATGGATGAACTTCCACCATGGATAAAGGAATTTGGAAGAAAATATGTGTGAGGTGGATTCACGTTGATGCCACGTGGCCCTCAACCAATGAACGCCCAAAGAACTTTGGGAAGCCATACCTTCTAACCCAAAACTCAGATTTGAGACTAGTAGCATTCATTAGAACACTACGTGTAAGTAGAAGAGAATGAAGACCTCTGATAGAGAGTTTGAGATGTTAAGGAGAGTGAAATTTTGATGCCCCATCCCTTGGAAAGTTACTCAGGGGTTGGTTCTGTTACACACATCTGGGCACTCGGTGTTTACCAAAACCTATAACAGGGTCAAACATTATTTTTTCTGGGATGGTATGAAAAAGGAAATTATCACTTTTGTGGAAGAATGTGATTTTTTCAACATAACAAGGGTGAAATAATCAAATCTCCTGGCACACTCCAACTACTTTTGATTCCACCTGCTATCTGGATTGACGTCTCTATGGATTTTATTGTGTAATTACCTAAATCATGAAATAAGTCAGTCATCATGGTGGTAGTTGATCGTCTTTCCAAGTATGCTCATTTCTGTTCTCTTCAACATCCATTTACTGCATCCAATGTGGCTCAAATTTTCATGGATCATGTCTTCAAGCTTCATGGCATGCCTCATTCTATTGTTTTTGATCGAGATCCCACTTTCACCATAATTTTTTGGTAAGAAATATTCAGGGTACAGGGCACCCAATTGCATATCATCACCTCTTATCATCCCTAGACCGATGGTCAAACTAAAATTGTCAACAAGTGTTTGGAGACTTATTTGTGGTGTTTTTCCTTTCAAAGGAAAACTCAATGGTCTCAATGGTTACCATTAGTTGAATGGTGGTACAAAACTTCTTACCATACAACTACTTGCATGACTCCTTTTGAAGAAGTATATGGAAAAAAGCGACCTTTCGTTCTCTCCTACATGCCAAGTGTCTAGAAGGTCCATATGGTTGACCAAACACTTACAGTTTGAGAAGCTATTCTATGTACCCTCAAAGATAATTTGGTCATGGCTCAGAATCGCATGAAGCAACAAGATGATCAAGTTTGATTAGAACATCAATTTGTTGAAGGAGACCAGGTATTTCTTCGAATGCAACCTCATAAACAAACTTCACTCAAGGTCGGACATTGTCAAAAAATAGAACCCAAATTTTATGTTCCTTATATAGTTCTCAAGTGTGTGGGACAGGTGACCTATCTGTTATCTTTTCCAATTTCTTCTAAGCTCCATCATGTTTTTCATGTCTCCTACTTAAATAAGGTGATTGGAAGTAAGTGCCAAACTCAAACCAGCCTTCCCAAGTTGGATGAAGAAGGATCCATCTGGTTGTAGCCACAAGAAGTTTTGGACCAGTGTGAGCATCATCTTTGTCAACGCACCATCAAGGAAGTGTTAGTCCAATGGAAATATACAACTACAACATATGCCACGTGTTTGAAAACACAGGTATTCCAACAGAGGATGAACACCTTCAGTAACCACTCACATAACCAGATCAAAGATCAACACACCGATGTTTTCATGTGGTAAAACCTCTATAGGGAAACATCCACGGCCCCAGCCAACGCAGCCACTTGGAGCAATTTATTAATGAAAAGAAAAAGATTAAAGAGAGATTTTATAAGAGATTTTCTCACAATCTATCATCGGCAAATGAACCTCCATTCTCTTTAAATAGAGATCATGGACCAATCGGGTGGTAATCCATGGATCAATGGTCATTAAGATCGAGGAGAGTATGAACCATTGGATCACTCTATGTCGGGAACATATCGTGACCGTCGGATTTCCTAACTACAAATGCATACTAAATAAACACACTTTTACCTAACAAAATATTAGACCAATTATATCTTAACTAACTCCTAAGTGTCTAAATATCCTAACACCACGTGGGAGCCAACTAACATTTTGCAACAATTTTCTCATCTCAAGCCTTGAGGACAAGGTTGATTTTAAGGGGGAGGGCATGTTAGGGACCTAACCTACCTAACCCCTCAAGTGGGTAGAATAATATATTTCCATGTAATGAAGGTCAATATTAATAAGGCCTAGAAATAAGGAGGAATAAGTCAAATGTAAGAAGACCTAATAGAAGCTTCCGCTTCTAGAAGGATCTTCCTCTAGATTGTTCTTTTGGATAGATAGATTTAGTATAAATAGGAGTAGATGGTATGAGAGGTTTTGTCTTGAAGAATTATTGTAATAGATCTCTGCTTTGTTGGAGGTTACCCCCTCGAAGAGGCAAGTGAACCTTGTTTCCTATCAATAAAGGTATAATTTTGGTGTTGTGGTTCCATATAATTTGTTGTTTTGTTGTTATATCTGCAGTATTTTTGTATTCTTTTTCTATCTCGGTGTTATTTTCTTCTTTATTTCTATTCTCTGCTAATATAATAGACCTAGTACCTTACAAATATATTTCCCACCAAGATGGCCTCACACAACTCAATACCAAAACTCTTTCCTTGGTTACTGTTTTTCTTGCAGTCACTTTGGTCACAAAGAAATAGACTGTAGAGCTTATGTAATAAATAATCATGTATGTCACAAAAACGGAAGTACTTATGGGTTAACAAATAGAATCAATAATTAATTTTCTCCATTATTTGATTACAATGTTGTATGTTATAAGTGCAAAAATTATGGGAACATAACACGTTTTTGTAGAAGTTTCATGGTGGAAACTTCTAGACAAAACAAGGAAGAAGATATCCTTGACAAACAAAAGAAAGAACCCATAGGAGTTTGGGAAAGAAAGAAAGAGAAATAACATTAGAATAAAGAGGAATATATGCTTGTGAAAACTTCCCTTCATGCTCAAAACAAAGGAAATATATGGTACGTCAACAATGGATGCTCAAGCCACATGAATAGGGACAAGAACAAGTTTTTCACTTTGAAGAAAGTAAATGAAGGAAATGTAACATTTGGAGATAATGTTACCGCAATGATAGATGGAAAAAGGTACTCTTAGTCTTCACAATGGAAACACTAAAACATATAATGTCATGTATGTTGAAGGTTTGGAACATGATCTTCTTATTATTTGCAATTGTGTGATCAACGACACACTCTCACATTTGATTCTCAAATATGTGAGATAAGGAAGAAAGGATCAGGAAGATTAGTGTAAAATGCATTAGAACCTTAAATAATGTATATATCCTCAATGAGATCAAGGGATAAAAATATTACATGGGACAAATAGATGAGATTTGGTTACAAAATAGAAGAATGGGCCATATAAACTTTGATAATATAGTAAAACTCAACACCAAACAAGAAGTGATAGATATGTCAAATATATCTAAGCCTTCAAACACTCTTCGAAAGAAATGTCATCATGAGAAACAAACAAGAGAAAGCTTCAAATCAAATGAGTACTCAACAATGAAGCCATGGGAATGCATTCATACAGATATTTGTGGGCCTACAAAAACACAAAGTCTACAAGGTGAAAATTACTTCATGTTTCTCATTGATGATTACTCTAGAATGACATGGGTTACATTTCTAAAATAAAAATATGAAGTGTTTGATAAGTTCAAAGAATTCAAAGCCTAGGTTGAAAACGAAATTGAATTTAAAATCAAATGCTTGATATTAGACATAGGATGTGAGTTTATCTCGAATGAATTTGAAGACTGTTCTGAGCTCCATGGAATAAAGAGACATTTTTAAGCTAAAAAAAATTTAAAACATAATGGAGTGGTAGAAAGGAAGAATCGAACCATATAAGAGATGTCTATAACAATGTTGAATGAACATAATCTATCAGACGAGTTTTTGAGAGAAGCAGTCAACACCACAATCTACATTCTTAATAGAGGGAAAATCAGAGCCAACAACAACAAAACACCTTATGAATTATGGAAGGGTAGACAAACAATAGTTAAATACTTCAAAGTTTTCAGAAGCAAGTTCTACATAAAGAGAGATGACGAGGACTTGGAAAAAATTGACTCCAGATTTGATGAAGGTATCTTTCTTGATTATTCATCAAGAAGAAAGGATTATCAATTTTACAATAAAGAATTGGGAAAAATTGCAGAGAGTGCCAATGTGAAAGTGGATGAAGTAAGGCATTAGAAGGTGAAATAGAATGTTCAAATAGAGGATCCAAGATACAAAGAAGGAGAAGAATAAGAACATCAAGATACAAAGAAACCATCTAGATTTGTTTGAAATGATCATTCAAAAAATTTGATTCTTGGTGATAAAGATACAAGAGTTTATACCCAAAGTGTTGGGTATGTGTTATATTCTTTGCATGTGTGTGTGTGTGGGTGCGTCAGATACAACGACTGCGTCTGACGATCCCTAGGGGGGTCCCAGGTATGCCCCCCCTGGTTACGCGCAGCGTTCGGGGCAACGCCCCGAAATTTTTTTTTTGGGGGCGGTTTTTGCTATTTTTAGCGGATTTTGCTATTTTTAGCTGATTTGTAAATTAATCCCGGATTAAGGGATTAGGGTTTTGGTATCTACAGAATACCTAAAAAACATTGTATATATTGTATGGAGAATG
>ML785334.1:404201-443999 GCA_009831015.1 Picea engelmannii
TTTGCAACATCTTCTGTAACAAAAATGGAAATTTCAACAACTCATAAATAGAAATGTTAGCCCATAATTTTTTAAGATCTTCAACAACATCATAATCTATTTTAGGGCCAGCATTACTTTGTTTAGTTTCTACTGATTTAGATGGCTTAGGAGGTGAATTTGTAGTGTTTTCGGCAGGAGGTTTGTTTGTTGTCTTACTCCTAGTGTTGTAAGGGTGAACAGTCTCGAAGTTAGCTTGGAAGATACTATCCGAGAAGTGTCCAAAGATGTTTGGAGAAGACTCTTCTTCTTGAGTTGTTTCCTGCTCGACTTCCTCTTGAGGGATTTCAAGAGGCATCAAGTCATCTTGGGCTCCTAGAATTGTCTGGAGAGCGCATTGCAAACTTTCTAGGTTCAAGCCTTCAGGGTTTAGATTAGGCCAATTGGCGGGAAAAGGCTTTCGGAAAGGAGGTTTGTAAGGTCCTTTACTCGAAGAGGCTTCTTCAGTTGACCTTTTTAAATCTATAACTTGATTAGATAATTTTTGTACAACTTTGGTTAAATTTTCCAAATCAGATTTTTCGGGTTGTGTTTAGTTTTGTGTAGGTCTGGGAAGAATTTCAATCTTCTTTTTGGAAGAAGAAACAGTCTCAATTTCGTTGCTAGAAGAATCCTTAAGGCTGAGTATATCTTTTTCAATATGAGTAGCCTCTTCAAAGGCTTCTAACAATGGGCCTTTTTAGATCTTTTCACCCAAATAGCTATACTTTGATGTAGAGATTTAGTGTAGTAACCTATTACAAGACTTTCAACAGGCATAGAGTCTGTAGGGATTCGATTCTTAAGTGTTAAAAATCTTTGATTAAAATCTTTAACTTTTTATTTCGAGTTCATTTTTAAACTTGAAATATCCATGACTAAGACTTCCGGAGGTTTTCCATCTCTGAATTTTTCCAAAAAGCATGACTCAAACTTTTACCAAGACACTATAGTATGAGGTTGTTGGGAAAAGTACCAAATGGACGCATTACCCTCAAAGGTGTAAGGGAACAACCTACAGACAACATCTTCATGTTCAACGTTACGGAGTCTGATGGCTAACATAAATTTTTTTATATGATCTTCGACTATCTGTTTTGAATCGGGATCAAACTTAGGGAGCCATTTCTCTAGATGCTTAGGTAAAGGGTGCTGGGCTCCAGGCACAGCTACAGCATCCTGGTCCAACCAGGGTCTAGCAGGGTTGTTTTGATTTTCCATTGGGGTATTGGGTGTAGAAGGCTGAGAAGGTGGATTGCCTTCATCAGAAGAGGAATCTCCCCCAGAAGAGGAAGGAGATGAGGGAGGTGGTGAAGGAGGTATCTCATATCCTCCTGCAGCAGGATTTAAGATTGGATCTGGAGAATTCACAGCAAGGTCAATGTCACCTAACTGTTCTCTGATATCAGAGAAGTCTAAAGGTTGACCCCATGGACGTTTTGGTATCCTAAGACTAGCTAAGGCACTATGTGTTTTGATAAGAGATTGACGAACAATCTCTTGGAGATCACCACCTGTAGGATTAGGGATTCTTGGCTCAACTGTGATCTGCGGATCTTCGGTTGAAGTAGTTGTTGTTTGAGGGGGGATATTATCTTGTGAACGGATTCTAGTCACTATAGGTGTGCAATTAGGTGGGGGGGGAGTCTTGTGACCACCTCATTCCATTAATTAAGTTCAGGCCCTCCTTCTAGCACCATTTGTTGACGGGCAAAATTGTTCGTTCGTCAACTGGGAGAGTGGGACCGGTTCGGGGTTGTCTAAATAACCCAAGACATTTGGAATGAAACACCCTGACAATTTTAATGGCTCCGTTGGCCGCTCTAAGGTCTCCTAAGAAAACCAAAGAGAAAACTAATCTAAACTAATCTAACTAAAACAAATAAAACTAACTAAAACTAACTAAAACTAATAAAACAAATTAACTAAAAACTAACTAATACACTAATCTAGTAAAAAAAAATTGCTAAATTAAACTAAAACTAAATATAACTATTACGTACAATCTACTAATTACTATTATAATAACTCAAATCAACTATCTAATTACCAGCTGTAATATTACTTATTCACAAATGTACACTATAAACAACCAACAGGTTTTAATTAAAACCTGCAAAACTCATGTGTTTTCTGCCCTAAGACAGCCGAGAATCTCTTTTTGATTTTTTATATTTTATGAATAAGAAGTAAAACTACTGAAATTAAACGATATAATATATTTACTGAAATTAAACAATCTAATATAAATCTAATGAAGCTTATATCTGAATTAAAATACTTAATGAAAACAGTAAACAACAGACTAATTGACCTGGAAACGCTCCAAGTCTGTCCTATGTATGATAACTTCTAAGCTGGTCGGAGAAGGGAAACTCGCACCGGTTAGTCGATAAGCTTTTCGTAAACGATAGGTTGTGCTGCTCCTTGAAGTGTTTTACAGGACAAACAAGACATAAAAGAAAATCATAACAATCTTATGATTATAAATTCCTGCAATAAGGGAAACATGTTATGCAAAAACTTATATATAACAATTCAATTTATGAAGAAGATAAACCTGTCATTCATAAACTGAATTAACAATTGTTATGTCTTTTATCTATTTTGAAGAGACAAGATATGGATAACAGTGATCAAAATTATATCATTTGCAGATGATTTAGATAGCTAAAGTAGTCATAAACCATAAACAAATTGATATACACAACATAAAACAAAATATTGATATATTAAGAAGCTAAAGCTATGACAAAACACCAAATTCTGCTTCAGTCTATATTATAACTCCATATCCTTGTTCTCCCACGAATGAGGATGATCATTATTACAAAAATCATAAGTATATATAGGTCTCTTCACAAGGTAAAACTTCCTTGTGGATAATATCAAATTGTTTTACATAATCTGGGAGATATCCCAAAATCACCTAAACTAAGAAAATAAAATGCAAGTAAAATCTTTGAAACATCCCCTAACTGCTCAACAAATCAATTGCAAATTCGAATTTACCTGCAATAGAACACAAATATCAAATTAGAAAGATATTTCAGTAACAGAACACTAAAAAAATTGATCCTACAAACTTAGCTACAGAATCATCTGATTCTGTAGCTAGTCTAAAATAGCAAACAGGACCAGATAGAAATCAAACGAAATCTTTTAAAACAATCCAATTTAATTTTTATTTTAATGAAAATTAAAATCGAATTACTAATGGTTCAAGCAAATTTATCATTCAAATCAAACCAAATCGAAAAGGATGCAATCGAAACAGGATAAGAATGCTTTGCTTTTTAATTGCCATAAAATCGGGGCAAATAATAACCACAATGTTTTCACATCCAAATGAAATTACAAGTAAATCGTATCGTATAAGATACGATGTAATCAAAATTGATATAGTTATAATCGAACACCATCATAATCGATTGGTTACGGCTGTGCATAAAATTCATATTGTTTTAATCAAATACCAAACTGTTACGATTATAGTCAAAATGAAACATGCATAACAACATCCACAAAACTTTGCCATGGACTTCGTTCATTGAGTGTCACACAATTAACAGATATGACCAAAATAATGATCGAAACCATCATTGACTCGTTATAGTCATAGCAATAGATTGATATCATTTAATCAAGTGTAAAGATAGGTAAACTGTTTCGATTGTATTCAAACGAAATCATACTCAATGAGTATCGACCCAATGAATTTCGTTATTGATCACCACACAGTCAACAGACAGGAGCGTGATAGAATCAACATAATTCATAATAAAAAATGGGTAAATAATCAAAATGAATATGGCTAAGCTTAATTGTAGAAACAAATCGTGAGACTGGATACAGTTAATTTCGTTCCTCAAATCGAATTCAAACGATATATTTGTTGCAATCTGATGACATGGTCAAACAAAACAATCCGAATCGATTTGGTTAGGTGTAACAGCTACGATTCGTATCTATTCGCAATTCGGTCATGCAATAACAGAATGTATTCTAATTGGTCAGAAGGCATACAATCACAACAGTTAACCATAATTGCCAACCACATCGCATAGAATATAACCAATTCGAAATGATATATTGACTGTGTTCAAAATTGGAATACCAAAAACAGCCTGTGTTTAGAAAATATTGACAGCTTCAATAATCGACAGAGTATTCAGTTCAAACCAAATCGAAACAATCGAATCTATCTCACGATCAATCGAATCAAAACCAAATCCAATCGAAACTTAAAACAATAATGAAAATTGATTTATCAAAACAAAATTATATACAAAAGTGCGTGCTTATGCGACAGAGCAGATCCACGATATAAACAGATTTTATGAGTATATCATATAAATAGGTGAAATTCATACCAGTGAGGTTGTTCGAGCTACGCCAATTTTGAATTGACGACTGTTGTAGCTAACTCCACATTCTTAAACAAAATCGAACCTGTTGTTCATTGTTTCTTGTTAGTGGATGGCATCTTCACCTTTTGACTGGTGAGCCTTGCAACTTGATCCTCCATAGCATGAATTATGGACTGTAGCATTGGCACATCAAGGTAATACCTTTCCAACCATGAGCCACACTGATCAAATGGTGGAGCAGTTGTTTCGGCTAGAGCAGGAGGGGGTTTCGACGAGTCACCTGGGGTTTCACAGGGCATTGCAATGCCTGGATAATTAGGGTCATTTTTCAAGCAAGGTGGTAGGTTTTTGACAAAATCGTATGAGGGTTTGTCACATAGACCTTCAAAATAGGGATACTCACTTGCCAGGTAACGTTCAACCTCTGAGTGAGAATCTTCACTCACCATAATAGGGTCAGGGTTGACAGGTGCTTTTGGTTTGTTTCTTGCCATGCGAGAGATTAACCGGGCATTCTTCTTACCTTTATAATTGGTTGTGGGTTTGGCTTCAGGCCTTTTATCCACGGGTTTAGTAGCTTCGACATGTTTGGTCACAGAACCGGGTAGGTCAATAAGAGAATCAGGTAGGGGATTAGGTAACAGAGCACTGTAAGGCACAGGGGGTATTGATTTGCACTCTCTCACCACAGGTTTGTCAACCTCTGGTTTGCTTGAGTCACCAAAATTATTTCATTTAAGAAAATCCTCCCAACAGTCTCGGTGTAACCCCAACTTACAAACTATAAGCATTTTAATTAACCCAAAATGAAAAAGACTGTTATCGGATTGGTTCCGTTTGCACCTTTTAGACATTTTAAACAGACTCCTATGCAAGTAGTAAGGCATATTAAGCTCATAGCCCATGAAAACCATAAGTATCCAAATGTGGTACAAGAAAACGAAACCATACCACCCCTCACAGGTAATGTACTGCTTTTTTACCATGAGCAAGTCGTGCCAACGTTGCTTAAGCATATTTGTAGGCAAACCCTTGTCACAAGAACTCACCCTTCGTGACTGGAAGAGTAATGTCCATGGGACATCTTCCACTTTGCAATTTTTTGACCATTTCTGTCCAACAGCAGGTAGACCTGTAGCCAAACTGAGAAATTGCTCATCAATTTCGAATTGCACATCCCCAACCTTGGCTCAGCAGCCACCGAAGGTTAATGCAAATTGTCGAGCCACGCTAGGGTTATAGCCATCAAACTTTCGTATGAACGGGAGCCATCCGAATTCCTCCAGTTCGCAGTAAGCACCATCGAACATCAACAATGCCTGGCTACCATTGGGTTCAGCCCTTACAACTGGAGCCATGGTGCGGGTGCATGGTAGGGTTTGGATTGAACACAACAATACACAGGGGCAAAAATCGTTATGGCTAACAGCTACAAGCTCTCAAAGGGGAATGAATTAATGTATGCATGTGAAGGTGGTGGTATTATCACCACCATGCAGCATATTAATGGCATAGTACAGTGTTGTTCAATCACTCATCATATCTTTTAAACCATACTAATCGGCCAACCCGAAATTTCAAGCGGTGGATAGTCATATCAACGTTCCATTAATCAATGCAAAACCAAAACCATATATCAATGCTTCATATGTATAATCCAAACCAAAGTAAAATCCAAATGTTTCACCAACGTGCCATGTGTATAATCAACCATTGCCATTCAATATGACATCAAACTCATATGTGACCCATGTGTTTGTTGCATAATCCAATGTTTTGATCAAAAGTTTTTAAAACATGGTGACAATAGATAAAATCGATAAGTCAAGATCTTATAATAATAAGGATCATATCATATAAAAACCTTTAATCCACCATGACCCCTATATAATCAAGTATAATTCATCAATCAACATGCTCAATGCCTTATCAATTAAATAAAAATCAAGTTGCGCAATCAGAGTGATAATAGGCAAATGGACCTAGTTCGAAAAATAAACCAAAGGTAAGTACCAATCAGAATATCAATGAGCAGATCATGATAGTCCAAATAACGATGGAGGAGTTTTCACGCTTTCAGTCGTGAAAAAATAAATTGAAACCAATTTGCAAATGTCGCATGAAATAAAAATGTATTCTGTTTGCAAAATGCGACAGAAATTTGAAGTTCAAGAGACATAGGTGTAGGCAGCTTTAAGGGCAATTGAAAATATTGAATTGGCTACCAACAATGGCGACACACTAGGAGAAGAAGTTATCTCTGTCGAAAGAAACAAATTCAGATTAGGACGACAAAGAAAAATTCAACTCAAAAACAACCATCAGAAAATCGTACAAACATCATCATTTACTATCTTTTCCAGCGATGTTTTAAAAGATGCAAACTAATAACAGTCTTAAGATCAGTAATCCACGATATTAATGATAAAATCTTCAATACTGTTGGCATGGCCACTACTGCCAGCAGGCATCCATAGCCTCAACAGGGTTGCCATTTAACCCACTCGGACGTTTGTATCCTGTCGAGAAGTTCTAGATCATAATAAAGGACTTAAAAGAGGTTTCTTATATATATATATATATATATATATATATATATATATATATTTCAGATTTTCGTATACTCGACATTGCTTCGCTGCCAGCGGGCCTGTTGAGTACCCCGACGAAGTTGTCTTGGTGCCATGCTTTCATTTACCCGCTGCCAGCGGACCTGTTCAGTATCCCAGCGGGTCTACAAACACTTCCCACAGCTCTTATTAATATTTTTATTTTGTTTTTCTTTATATATAGCTAAGCGAGGCGACGCTGAAAAAATCTTGGTATTTTATCATATTTTTTCAGACCTCATCAGAAATTTTTTGATACTGTCCTTTATTCAGCTCCAGAAATGTTTATTTCTGAAACAACTTACTTTGACAAGGCGACATCCTTTTGAGTCATTCCTTTACGGAAAAGGGACAGCGTAAAAAGATAATAGATGATCATGACAAACTTCACTCAGAGATTGAAATTAGTAACTTCTTTCAAACAACAAAATTTTCCAACATAAATATCAGTTTTTAGAAATATATCATTGATGTTAATACAACCTTTCAGAAGTTATTTCAACGAAGATATTTTCTTATGGTCTTTGTCTAAATGGATCACCGCACAATTATGCATATGTTTCAAAAACACAAAAACTGATCATTCAAAACAAAACCAAAAACAAAAGAAAAGGAAAAATAAAAAATAAAAACAAAAGGAAATATTTACATAATATACAAGGGTAGTAATCAAGCAAAGTATCTTTTCAGGGCTTGGCCATTCACCGAATAGGTGTCAAGCTTCCCTTCAAGATTCTGTAAATGAAAGGAACTAGGACCCAACTTTTCAGCAATAAAAAATGGCCCAAGCCACAAATTTTGAAACTTGGTATGTTCACCCTTCCCTTTGTGTGGTTTGTCCCACTTTAAGACGAGATCGGCTACTTCAAAATTCCTATCAGAAGTAGAATTAGAATCGAACCAGCTTTTAATCAGTTGTTGATGTTGGTCTAATTTATGCTTAGCTTGGGTTCTTACTTCTTCTAACTTTATCAAAGCGTTATTACGACTTTCTAAAGGGGGACAATCTTCTTCTTGAACTTTTTGTGACAATTGGAGTGAAGGAAGAAGAATGTGAGGTGGCAGAATGGATTCTCTGCCATAAACGAGAAAAAAAGGGGGAATTACCTATAGCGGCTTTGGGTGTTACCCTATCAGCCCACAGCGCATTAAGCAATGCATTGTGCCAGTTCTTGTGATTTTCAGCCACGGTTCTCTTGATAATTTTGATCAAGTTATTGTTTGTTGATTTTGCTAAGCCGTTGCCCTGGGGGTAATAACTAGCAAAATACTTCATCTTTATTCCTTTCTCTAAGGAAAACTCACTCATCCCAAGAGAAGAAAAGTATGAAGCGTTATCAAAGACTAGACAATCAGGGATACCAAAACGAGTGATGATATTCGAGTTTAGAAAAGAGATCACCTGACTTGTGTTAATAGTTCTTAGCGCGGCGGCTTCATACCATCCAGTAAAGTAATCAGTGGTTGTCACAATATATTTGTGTTGTTGTGTGGATGGAGGGTTAATAGGACCAATGATATCAAGGCCCCATTGCTGGAAAGGAGAATCGACTGAAACGGGTTGCAAGGGAAGGCTGGTTTTTGCAATCGCCTTGATGCTTTCTGACAAATGATACATTTACGACACAAGGCATGGGCGTCCCTAAAAAGTGTTGGCCAATAGTAACCAACTCTTAAAAACTTATGAGCAGTGGTATCGCCACCGAAGTGACCACTAGCTTCTCCTGCACGCAACTCGAGCAAGACTCTTTATGCTTCGTCCTTTTCAAGACAACGCATCAGTACGCCATTAAAATTTTGACGAAACAGTATATCGTTAACTAGATGAAAGGAGGAGGACTTTAGTCTCAATGCTCTTCTCTTGGTAGGGTCAAGGTGACGGGGTGTTGATCCATGTTCAAGACAAAATCTAATATCGTCGTACCAAGGACTTACGAGATTTTGTGCACAACAAATCAAACTCTGATCGCGTTTTTCTAGGTTTGGCGTATCACTATCTTCTTGTTGCTCCGTTTCTGAATCAACTACCAACTTACAAAACCCTTGGCCTCTCATGATATGTGCTGGGGTAATCTCTAGGTCATACTCCTGCAAGGAGGTGACCTAGTTGGCTCTTTTCTCTCCTAGCTCCTTTTGCACTAACAAGTTCCTAACGGCAGGGTAGGGGACAATGACCTTCGTCCTTGACTTCAGAATATAAGACCGGAAATGCTTAACTGCCTTGAAGACAGTGTAGGCTTGTTGATCGACCGCTGGGTAGTTAAGTTCATCACGTTTGAAAGAAGATCTCATAAAGGCGATGGGTACTTCGTTTTTCTCGAAATTCTTCTGAGTTAGGACTGAGGCATAGGAACGATCAGAGGCAAAAGTATAGAGTGTAAATTCTTGAGAGAAATCAGGGCTCATGAGAGATGGAGCGTCCATTATGGCCTTCTTTATAGCATTGAAAGCTTGGTTTTCTATGGGTCCCCAGTTATATTGGGTGTCTTTCTTAATCGGTTTCTGGAGAGGTCTGACCATTTCGGAGAAACTGGGGACAAATCTTCTCACAAAATTAATCTGGCCTAGGAAAGACTGCATGGATTTTTTGGAGGTAGGTGGGGGAAGTTTAGAGATGACTTGGGTCCTCTCGGGGTCAATAATCATTCCATCACTAGACATAATGAATCCCAGTAGTTTACCCTGTTCTACTGCAAAGATGGACATCTTGGGGTTCAACGAGATGCCATATTTACGACATCGTAGCAGAACGGCTCGTAAGTGAGCTAGATGATCGTCTTTGTTTTTAGAATAAACGGTCACATCATCTAAGTAGACTACTACGAAGTGATTGATTAAGCCTCTAAAAGCAATGTCCATTACTCTCTGAAAGGTAGCACCGACATTGATCAATCCAAAGGGCATTTTGCAATAAGCATAAGTGCCCCACGGGGTACGGAAGGTAGTTTTAAATTGGTCTGGCGGAGACATCAAGACTTGGTTGTATCCAGAGAAACCATCTAGTAAGGATAGCCTCTTGGAACCAGATACTTGTTGAAGGATCTATTCCATGGGAGGGACAGGATAACTATGTTTGTCAGACGCTTTGTTGAGGTTTCAGAAATCGACACAAAGTCGAATTTCTCCATTTTTCTTCCGCACTGGGATGAGGTTGGATACCCATTGAGTGTTTCTAACTGGAAAAATTATTTTAGCACTTAGGAATTTATTCAATTCTTTTTGTACGGTCGGTGTTAGTTTAGGATGCATTTTCCTCAGTTTCTGTTGGAAGGGTAAGGTTTGGGGCTTCATTGGGATGACATGCTGTATAATATTAGGATCGAAAGTTTTAAGATCATTGTAAGTATATGCAAAGACATCCTTAAATTCTTTAAATAATTTAACAAAAGCATCTTTTTCTTGTCTAGAACATCCCAAGCCTAAGTTGATACACTGAGGATTTTTACTAGTCCCTAAATTGACTTTCTCGTAAGACAATGAGGAACTGTTGGTTTTGCAATTGACTGTCTTTTTAATTTTATCTTCAAAATCATAAAACTTTTCTAGTCTAACAACAGATTTGGGTATGAGATTTACCATGTCCAATAGAGTCTCAGGAGATTTCGGATTAGGTATTACCGTAAAGTCGTGCAAATTGTCGTCGTGTGTTTGTTCATCTATTACAGCTCCTTGGAAGGTTTCTTCCATGTGCAGAAAGTTAATGATCTACTGATCATCATAAAATACTCTCCAATTTGTGATATTGTTAGGAACAGATGGTCGAAAAAATAGCTCCACAGAGAATGCATTTGGAGATAAGCCTTTTGCAGGAAGAAGTTTAGAGGCAACATTAGCTAGCAGATCTGCTTCAACATTATTTAATCTAGGGATGGAATTTATATTAAAAGCAGAAAATTTGTTCATTAAACTCCATACCTCAGACTGGTAACATTTGAGATGCGGGGAAAGACAATGTATAGAATTTCTCACCTGCCTGACCACTATCTCAGAATCGCCGAATACAACCAGATTTTGAATGTGCATGTCCAAGGATTTTCTGAGACCTTGCAATAAAGCCTCACATTCTGCAATATTGTTAGTGCATTCAAATTATAACCTACAAGACAATAATGTTTTGTTACCTGCCAGATCGATAATGATGCAGCCTGCACCAACTCCTTCTTTAGACTTGGAACCATCGAAATATAAAGACCAAATTTGATTTCCATCGGGCTCACAGGACTGTGGGATAGAAGTTGTTGGTTGCGTACATGCTATGATCTCGGATTGCTATTGCGAATTGTTGATAGGTGAAGCTTCAACCATGAAATTTCCGAAGAAGGTGTCCATCCCTTGGACTTTAGGTGAATCAGCCATAGGTGTATATGGTTCATTTGGGTCATTCAATTCTGTTACCATGAACTTGAGGTAACGCTCACGATTCACCCTGATCTTGTTGGGCTTACCATTTTCTAGAAGCCATAAGTGAGACCAGTCCATCGCAAAATAACCATGTAGCTGCTCCGACCAGTCCCTGCTCAAAAACAGACCACACACTTCTGGAATATCCACCACAATTATATCAATAACCTGATGAACCTTTGGGTTAGACAATAATCTAATCAATACTGGGAGAGTGGAACCGGTCCGGGGTTGTCTAAATAACCCAAGCCATTTGGAATGAACCACCCTGACGATTTTAACGGCTCTGTTGGCCGCTGTAAGGTCTCCTAAGAAAACCAAAGAGAAAACTAATCTAAACTAATCTAACTAAAACAAATAAAACTAACTAAAACTAACTAAAACTAATAAAACAAATTAACTAAAAACTAACTAATACACTAATCTAATTAAAACAAACTACTAAATTAAACTAAAACTAAATCTAACTATTCTAACTATTACGTACAATCTACTAATTACTATTATAATAACTCAAATCAATTATCTAATTACCAGCTGCAATATTACTTATTCACAAATGTACACTATAAACAACCAACAGATTTTAATTAAAACCTGCAAAACTCATGTGTTTTCTACCCTAAGACAGCCAAGAATCTCTTTTTGATTTTTAATATTTTATAAATAAGAAGTAAAACTAATGAAATTAAACGATCTAATATATTTATTGAAATTAAACAATCTAATATAAATCTAATGAATCTTATATCTGAATTAAACTACTTAATGAAAACAGTAAACAACAGACTAATTGAAATGGAAACGCTCCAAGTCTGCCCTGTGTATGATAACTTCTAAGCTGGTCGGAGGAGGGAAACTCGCATCGGTTAGTCCATAAGATTTTCGTAAACGATAGGTTGTGCTGCTCCTTGAAGTGTTTTACAGGACAAACAAGACATAAAAGAAAATCATAACAATCTTATGATTATAAATTCCTGGAATAAGGGAAACCTGTTATGCAAAAACTTATATATAACAATTCAATTTATGAAGAAGATAAACCTGTCATTCATAAACTGAATTAACAATTGTTATGTCTTTTATCTATTTTGAAGAGACAAGATATGGATAACGGTGATCAAAATTATATCATTTTCACATGATTTAGATAACTAAAATAGTCATAAACCATAAACAAATTGATATACACAACATAAAACAAAATATTGATATATTGAGAAGCTAAAGCTATGACAAAACACCAAATTATGCTTAAGTCTGTATTATAAATCCATATCCTTCTTCTCCCATGAATGAGGATGATCATTATTACAAAAATCATAAGTATATATAGGTCTCTTCACAAGGTAAAACTTCCTTGTGGATAATATCAAATTGCTTTACATAATCTGGGAGATATACCAAAATCACCTAAACTAAGAAAATAAAATGCAAGTAAAATCTTTGAAACATCCCCTAACTGCTCAACAACTCAATTGCAAATTCGAATTTACCTGTAATAGAACACAAATATCAAATTAGAAAGATATTTCAGTAACAGAACACTAAAAAAATTGATCTTACAGACTTAGCTACAGAATCATCTGATTATGTAGCTAGTCTAAAATAGCAAACAGGACCAGATAGAAATCAAACGAAATCTTTTAAAACAATCCAATTTAATTTTTCTTTTAATGAAGATTAAAATCGAATTACTAATGGTTCAAGCAAATTTATCATTCAAATCAAACCAAATCGAAAAGGATGCAATCGAAACAGGATAAGAATGCTCTGCTTTTTAATTGCCATAAAATCGGGTCAAATAATAACCACACTGTTTTCACATCCAAATGAAATTACAAGTAAATCGTATCATATTAGATACGATGTAATCAAAATCGATATAGTTATAATCGAACACCATCATAATCGATTGGTTACGGTTGTGCATAAAATTCATATTGTTTTAATCAAATACCAAATTGTTACGATTATAGTCAAAATGAAACATGCATAACAACATCCACAAAACTTTTCCATAGACTTCGTTAACTGAGTGTCACACAGTTAACAGATATGACCAAAATGATGATCGTAATCATCATTGACTCGTTATATTCATAGCAATAGATTGATATCATTCAATCAAGTGTAAAGATAGGTAAACTGTTTCGATTGTATTCAAACGAAATCATACTCAATGAGTATCGACCCAACGAATTTCGTTATTGATCACCACGAAATCAACAGACAGGAGCATGATAGAATCAACATAATTCATAATATAAACTGGGTAAATAATCAAAACGAATATGGTTGAGTTTAATTATAGAAACAAATCATGAGACTGGATACAGTTAATTTCGTTCCTCAAATCGAATTCAAACGATATATTTGTTGCAATCTGATGACATGGTCAAACAAAATAGTCCGAATCGATTTGGTTGGGTGTATCAGCTACGATTCGTATCTATTCGCAATTTGATAATGCAATAACAGAATGTATTCTAATTGGTCAGAAGACATACAATCACAACAGTTAACCATAATTGCCAACCATTTCGCATAGAATATAACCAATTCGAAATGAGTTATTGACTGTGTTCAAAATTGGAATACCAAAAACAGTTGTGTTTAGAAAATATGGACAACTTCAATAATCGACAGAGTATTCAGTTCAAACCAAATCGAAACAATCAAATCTATCCCACGATCAATCGAATCAAAACCAAATCCAATCGAAACTTAAAACAATAATGAAAATTGATTTATCAAAACAAAATTATATACAAAAGTGTGTGCTTATGTGACAGAGCAGATCCACGATATAAACAGATTTTATGAGTATGTCATATAAATAGGTGAAAGTCATACCAGTGAGGTTGTTCGAGCTACGCCAATTTTGAATTGACGACTGTTGTAGCTGACTACACGTTCTTAAACAAAATCGAACATGTTGTTCGTTGTTTCTTGTCAGTGGATGGCATCTTCGCCTTTTGACCGGTGAGCCTTGCAACTTGATCCTCCAGAGCATGAATTTTGGACTGTAGCATTGGCACATCAAGGTAATACCTTTCCAACCATGAGCCACACTGATCACATGGTGGAGTAGATGGTTCGACTAGATGTTGACGGGGGAAATTTTTCGTTCGTCAACTGGGAGAGTGGAACTGGTCCGGGGTTGTCTAAATAACCCAAGCCGTTTGGAATGAAAAACCCTGATGATTTTAATGGCTCTGTTGGCCGCTCTAAGGTCTCCTAAGAAAACCAAAGAAAAACTAATCTAAACTAATCTAACTAAAACAAATAAAACTAACTAAAACTAACTAAAACTAATAAAATAAATTAACTAATACACTAACTAATAGACTAATCTAATTAAAACAAACTACTAAATTAAACTAAAACTAAATATAACTATTCTAACTATTACGTACAATCTACTAATTACTATTATAATAACTCAAATCAACTATCTAATTACCAGCTGCAATATTACTTATTCACAAATGTACACTATAAACAACCAATAGATTTTAATTAAAACCTGCAAAACTCATGTGTTTTCTGCCCTAAGACAGCCAAGAATCTCTTTTTGATTTTTTATATTTTATGAATAAGAAGTAAAACTACTGAAATTAAACGATCTAATATATTTACTGAAATTAAACAATCTAATATAAATCTAATTAAGCTTATATCTGAATTAAACTACTTAATGAAAACAGTAAACAACAGACTAATTGACCTGGAAACGCTCCAAGTCTGCCCTGTGTATGATAACTTCTAACCTGGTCGGAGGAGGAAAACTCGCTCCAGTTAGTCCATAAGATTTTCGTAAACGATAGGTTGTGCTGCTCCTTGAAGTGTTTTACAGGACAAACAAGACATAAAAGAAAATCATAACAATCTTATGATTATAAATTCCTGCAATAAGGGAAACCTGTTATGCAAATACTTATATATAACAATTCAATTTATGAAGAAGATAAACCTGTCATTCATAAACCGAATTAACAATTGTTATGTCTTTTATCTATTTTGAAGAGACAAGATATGGATAAGAGTGATCAAAATTATATCATTTGCACATGATTTAGATAGCTAAAGTAGTCATAAACCATAAACAAATTGATATACACAACATAAAACAAAATATTGATATATTGAGAAGCTAAAGCTATGAAAAAACACCAAATTCTGCTTCAGTTTGTATTATAACTCCATATCCTTGTTCTCCCACGAATAAGGATGATCATTATTACAAAAATCATAAGTATATGTAGGTCTCTTCACAAGGTAAAACTTCCGTGTGGATAATATCAAATTGTTTTACATAATCTGGGAGATATCCCAAAATCACCTAAACTAAGAAAATAAAATGCAAGTAAAATCTTTGAAACATCCCCTAACTGCTCAACAAATCAATTGCAAATTCGAATTTACCTGCAATAGAACACAAATATCAAATTAGAAAGATATTTCAGTAACAGAACACTAAAAAAACTGATCCTACAGACTTAGCTACAGAATCATCTGATTCTGTAGCTAGTCTAAAATAACAAACAGGACCAGATAGAAATCAAACGAAATCTTTTAAAACAATCCAATTTAAATTTTCTTTTAATGAAGATTAAAATCGAATTACTAATGGTTCAAGCAAATTTATCATTCAAATCGAACCAAATCGAAAAGGATGCAATCCAAACAGGATAAGAATGCTCTGCTTTTTAATTGCCACAAAATTGGGTCAAATAATAACCACACTATTTTCACATCGAAATGAAATTACAAGTAAATCGTATCGTATAAGATACGATGTAATCAAAATCGATATTGTTATAATCGAACACCATCATAATCGATTGGTTACGGCTGTGCATAAAATTCATATTGTTTTAATCAAATACCAAACTGTTACGATTATAGTCAAAATGAAACATGCATAACAGCATCCACAAAACTTTTCCATAGACTTTGTTCGTTGAGTGTCACACAGTTAACAGATATGACCAAAATAATGATCGTAACCATCATTGACTCGTTATAGTCATAGCAATAGATTGATATCATTCAATCAAGTGTAAAGATAGGTAAACTGTTTCGATTGTATTCAAACGAAATCATACTCAATGAGTATCGACCCAACAAATTTTGTTATTGATCACCACACAGTCAACACACAGGAGCGTGATAGAATCAATAGAATTCATAATATAAACTGGGTAAATAATCAAAACAAATATGGCTGAGTTTAATTATAGAAACAAATCGTGAGACTGGATACAGTTAATTTCATTCCTCAAATCGAATTCAAACGATATATTTGTTGCAATCTGATGACATGGTCAAACAAAACAGTCTGAATCGATTTAGTTGGGTGTAACAGCTACGATTCGTATCTATTCGCAATTCGGTCATGCAATAACATAATGGTATTCGAATTGGTCAGAAGACATACAATCACAACAGTTAACCATAATTTCCAACCATATCGCGTAGAATATAACCAATTCGAAATGAGATATTGACTGTGTTCAAAATTGGAATAGCAAAAACAACCTGTGTTTAGAAAATATTGACAACTTCAATAATCGACAGAGTATTCAGTTCAAACCAAATCGAAACAATCAAATCTATCCCACGATCAATCGAATCAAAACCAAATCCAATCGAAACTTAAAACAATAATGAAAATTGATTTATCAAAACAAAATTATATACAAAAGTGCATGCTTATGCGACAGAGTAGATCCATGATATAAACAGAGTTTATGAGTATGTCATATAAATAGGTCAAAGTCATACCAATGAGGTTGTTCGAGCTACGTCAATTTTGCTACGTCAATTTTGAATTGACGACTATTGTAGCTGACTCCACGTTCTTAAACAAAATCGAACCTGTTGTTCGTTGTTTCTTGTCAGTGGATGGCATCTTCGCCTTTTGACTGGTGAGCCTTGCAACTTGATCCTCCAGAGCATGAATTATGGACTGTAGCATTGGCACATCAAGGTAATACCTTTCCAACAATGAGCCACACTGATCACATGGTGGAGCAGCTGGTTCTGCTAGAGCAGGAGGGGGTTTCGACGAGTCACCTGGGGTTTCACAGGGCATTGCGATGCCTGGATAATTAGGGTCATTTTGCAAGCAAGGTGGTAGGTTTTTGACAAAATCGTATGAGGTTTTGTCACACAAACCTTCATAATAGGGATACTCACTTGCCAGGTAACGTTCAACCTCTGAGTCAGAATCTTCACTCACCATAATAGGGTCAGGGTTGAAAAGTGATTTTGGTTTGTTTCTTGCCATGCGAAAGATTAACCAGGCGTTCTTCTTACCTTTAGAATTGGTTGTGGGTTTGGCTTTAGGCCTTTTAGCCACGGGTTTAGCAGCTTCGTCATGTTTGGTCATAGAACCGGGTAGGTCAATAGGAGAATCGGGTAGGGGTTTAGGTAACAGAGCACTGTAAGGCACAGGGGGTACTGATTTGCACTCGCTCACCACAGGTTTGTCAACCTGTGGTGGGCTTGAGTCACCAAAATTATTGTGTTTAAGAAAATCCTCCCAACAGTCTCGGTGTAACCCCAACTTACAAACTATAAGAATTTTAATTAACCCAAAATGAAAAAGACTGTTATCGGACTGGTTCCGTTTGTACCTTTTAGACATTTTAAATAGACTCCTATGCAAGTAGTAAGGCATATTAAGCTCATAGCCCATGAAAACCATAAGTAGCCAAAGTTGGTACAAGAAAACGAAACCATACCGGCCCTCGCAGGTAATGAACTACTTGGTTACCATGAGCAAGTCGTGTCAGTGTTGCTTAAGCATATTTGTGGGAAACCCTTGTCACAAGAACTCACCCTTCGTGACTGGAAGAGTAATGTCCATAGGACATCTTCCACTTTGCAATTTTTTGACCATTTCTATCAGATAGCAGGCAGACCGGTAGCCAAACTGAGAAATTGCTCATCAATTTCTAATTGCACATCCCCAACCTTGGATCGGCAGCCATCGAAGGTTAATGTAAATTGTCGAGCCACGCTAGGGTTATAGCCATCAAACGTTTGTATGAACGGGAGCCATCTGAATTCCTCCAGGTCGCAGCAAGCACCATTGAACATCAACAATGCCTGGCTACCATTGGGTTCAGCCCTTATGACCAGAGCCATGGTGCGGGTGCATGGTAGGGTTTGGATTGAACACAACAATACACAGGGGAAAAAATCGTTATGGCTAACAGCTGCAAGCGCTCAAAGGGGAATGAATTAATGTATGCATGCGAAGGTGGTGGTATTATCACCGCCATGCAGCATATTAATGGCACAGTACAGTGTTGTTCAATCACTCATCATATCGTTTAAACCATACTAATCGACCAACCCGAAATTTCAAGTGGTGGATAATCATATCAACGTGTCATTAATCAATGTAAAATCAAAACCATATATCAATGTGCCATATGTATAATCCAAACCAAAGTAAAATCCAAATGTTTCACCAACGCGCCATGTGTATAATCAAACATTTCCATTCAATATGACATCAAACTCATATGTGACCCATGCGTTTGTTGCATAATCCAATGGTTTGATCAAAAGTTTTTAAAACATGGTGACAATAGATAAAATCGATAAGTCAAGAGCTTATAATAATAAGGATCATATCATATAAAAACCTTTAATCCACCATGACCCCTATATAATCAAGTATAATTCATCAATCAACATGCTCAATGCCTTATCAATTAAATAAAAATCAAGTTGCGCAATCAGAGTGATAATAGGCAAATGGACATAATTCGAAAAATAAACCAAAGGTAAGTACCAATCAGAATATCAATGAGCAGATCATGACAGTCCAAATAACGATGGAGGAGTTTTCACACTTTCAGTCGTGAAAAAATAAATTGAAACCAATTTGCAAATGTCACATGAAATGAAAATGTCTTATGTTTGCAAAATTCGATAGAAATTTGAAGTTCAAGAGACATAGGTGTAGGCATCTTTAAGGGCAATTGAAAAAATTGAATTGGCTGCCAATAGAGAAATAACCATTTTCTGTTTCAGTGTCTCAAAGCTCTATTGACATTCTTTCATCCATCAAAACTGAAAATCTTTCTTCAAAAGATTCTTCATGGGTGTTTTGATTTGTGAATATCCTTTAATGAACTTCATGTAGTATCCAATATGTCCCAATGTAGTGCGCAACTATTTGACTGAAGTAGGAGGGGGTAAATCAACTATAATGGCAATATTAGATGGATCTACCAGCAATCCCTGCTTACACACAATATGGCCTAGAAGCACTCCAAAGGGTGAAAAGAAGATGCACTTCTTCAGGTTCAGGGTGATCTAACATTGCCTGCACTTATCCAACATTAGTCTTAAACATTCAATATGATTTTGCAATAAGCTAAAAATGGTCCAATCATCAAAGTATGCTTCCAGAAATTTATGTAAAAACTCTTTGAATGCTTCGACCACCACCCTAGAAAAGATGGTTGGTGCATTCTTCAATCGAAACGGCATCACTGTATACTAGTAGGATTCCCATTATGTTGTGAATGTGGTCTTATGGCAATCTTCCTTGGAAATCCAGATCTGATGGTATCCTGAAAACCCATCTGTAAATGGTGTAGGGAATGGTGTTGGAAGAATATACCTCTTGTCTTCCTACATTATCTAACACTTCGTCAGTAAATGGTGTAGGGAATGGGTCATGAAAACAAACATCATTCATCTTCCTGAGATCTACACAGATCTTGATTTCTTAGGTATTCTTATCATGTACCACCATAGGGATAATCCATTCTGACTCTTCAACAGGTTCTATGATTCCTGCTTCCAGCATTCTGTCTAGTTCAATCTTCACTTTCTCCTTATATTTAGGGTTCAATGTATAAGGTCTCTGTTTATATGGCCTTGCATTTGGTTTCAAGGGGATATTCATCTCTCCCATGGGCCCTTTAATTCCCTTCATATCAGTGAACTTGGTTGGAAACAAGTCTTGATATTCATGCAGTAATTATGTGATCTTGTCAATAGTGCAGCATCCCAATAATCTCCAACATTTTCAAGCTTCGGTGTTGTCTCTATTCCAATATTGGTTTTCTTGATTTTAATTGTCTGTCCAATGAAATATACCTCAACTCCTGGTCCTTCTATGTCTCTTTGTCCTTTTGTTTCGGCAATGTTCACCTTCCTAGGATCATCATTTTCATCGGCATTGATATTGTAACATCCTTTCAATTTCTGGAGAGGTGCAGTCCATTCATCATCTTCTTTCTCCACAGGGAGGCTAGGTGCCTCCTCAAACACTTTTTTTCTTACAATCTATAATGCTTGATCTACTATAGGATATTGACTTTCAAACAAGAATGTAGCTATGAAGTTCTTTGTTATACCTTCCTAATTTGCAGTGGTGAGGTGCAGTTCTGCTTCAAGGTACCAATTGATAGGCATTGTGTCTAGACTATTGATGAATTTATGCACCCACATCTCTTAAGGAATGTATCTCCAGGCCTCCTCACAGCTTCACATGTGGTCTTTCGAAAAGATTTAACATGTGTACCTAACTTCGCATCCTTCGACTTGTTCTGGAAATCACGTTGTCATCAAAGTGAAACATTCTATATAGTTTGTGATGTTCCTTTTATGTCTTCCCCACCATCTTGTTGGAGTATCTTTCAAAGCCTCATCCAGTGCGAACAGTCTCTGTTGTACCGGTACAGTTTCTTCAAATTCTAGTAAGAAAGTTTCTAAGTGATTTAAACCATCAAACGTGGGTAAATTACTTACTATTGTGTTGATCCAGTGGACTTCTCTGGTGAATATAGCACATCTATGAACATAAACTTCATACATATTGTTCTTCCAGTTCTCTAGTGCTTCTTCTGAGTCGGATGAGCATGCATTGTCACTTTTCCAGCTTAGGTTCCCAACTGTTGTAGGATTAATGTAATCCTTCTGTCTTGCGGTCAATTTGTATATATTCTCTAGCTCATATGCGAGGTACTATTCTTTGATGGGATCTATGTATCCAGGACCTTCATCAGGATCCATAGGTGTGATGACCCTAAATCCATCTCCTTCAAATTTCATTATTATTTTCTTCAAGTAAACAACAGTAGAATTATTGAAAGCCCAATCAATTCCTAACAATGCAGGGTAAGGAAAACTATCGTCAACTATCTCAATCACCTCGAATTCCACAAATGTTCTGACCCCATCGATGTCCACAGGGACATGTTCTAGTGTTTTGAAGGGGCTCACAGCCTATTGATTGGCCATCCTAAGCCTGATGGGGGAATATATCAACTTAGGTTTTCCCATTAGTGCCCAGGTTTGCTTCGTCATAACATTGACCTATAATCCTAAGTCGAGGACCATGTAATCTATATTATATTCTCCAATTTGAGCATTAAGGTGTATTTCCTTATTTGTCCTTCTCTTTTTCAATAGTTTATGTATTGCTTTATTCATTAGAGGATCTACCTTTCTAGCTCATACTGTCTGATCAAGTTTTGGAGCTCTTGTATAGTGCTCTCATCCTTTATCAAATTAATACAAGTGCATAAAAAATCCATGAGTCTCCTTACCTCTTTTCCTTCTCCAGGTGAAGCAAACTGATTAAATTCCAGGGGAATTCCACATTCTCTCACTTATGGTTGTGCCTTTAATGAAGAAGTATGATCTCTTCTAAACTATTTTCTTGCCTCTTCAAATGTCTGCTTCTCTTTATTTGGATCAAACTCTCGTGTCTTCTCCACAAATTTTCTGACTCTTCATTATTATGTAGTCTTCCCCGAAGTCACCCTTTCTTCTCCTGTAGCATTGCCTCCTCTAGTGATAATAACGAATTTGGGATCTTCTCCGTGAGTTTCTGTTGTGATTAGTTGTACTTGTTGGTTTAGTACTTGTCTTTCTTGTAGTTTTTCTAATAGCGTAGGACAATCTTCAATGACATGCTCAAATGAGTTGCAGTAACTGCAAGTGGTACAAGGGTTCTGGAAATCCCTTTCCAAATGTCTTGGCTATGTGCAGTTATAACAAATGATCTGACCTCGACCTCGACCCATACCTACTCCTCGTCCTCTTCCTCTTAATCCACCATGAGGGTTGAAGTTTCCTCTTCCAAGGGAATTATACTGTGTAGTGTTCCCTTCTTACTATACTTCTTCTTGAATTTTGTATATATCCCTTGACCTTTCATGCATGAGGTCATAGGCCCTATAATCCCTATCATCATACCCTACTGACTTACAGAACATGCAGTACATATTTGTGGGTGTCTGAACATATTTTTTAATGTAATAGCATTCATCGGGGCGATGTCTGTTTCTACATACCTCGCACCAAGGTAGGGTAACTTCCTTCAAAGGGATCAGATCTCCAGATGCCAAGTACTCATGAAATAGGGGATATTGATCCTTGTCATGGCCTTCCTATTTTCATCTAATTCACAAGATATCTTCTATTTTATATTTTCCCTTATCTTTCTTCATATCTTCGACCTGCAAAGACAATCTAGTTAACTGACTTAAAATTTGACTCATACATGAGCTGGATTCTCCCATAGGGGTTGATTCTAGATTCATGGAAATATCCAGTGCCTCAGCCTACGAAGCAATCTTCTGTTGCATCAGAGAGAATATGATGTGTAGTAAAAGGGAAGCAATGAACCATTCCTTGTTCTTCTCGTCTGGGATCTGAAAAGTCAGTTGGCCCGTTAGGGTTTTAAACCTCTGATCAAACTCCCAAACAGGTTCAACTAATCTTTTCTTGATTTCTTTCAACTATGTAATGAATTGTGACTCCGACTTGGGTTTCTTGAATTCTAAAACCAACACATTCTTGATCCCATTTAGCGGTTTAGGTTGTGCAATTCCTTGGACAAGTCTCATGTACCAGCTCTATGCGTGGTCTCTCAAGGTAGTACTAAAATGAGCTCATTTAACAGTTTCGTCGATAATATTCTTAATACTCCATACATATTCACATAGAAACCAGTGTTGATTAGGATCTTGAGATGAATCTCCTCTAAAGGTAGGTAACCTCATCTCATCTTCCATAGATCTTCCTAGGTTTCTTGACTGATTGTGCGTTGAACCACTTGTACCAATGCTTTGAGTGTTCTGATAACTTAGGTTACTCTGGCTACTTAATGTTGTTGAAACAACAGGGGGTATAATAGAAGTTACCTCAACAGTCTGCGCAGTCCTTGAAGTTTCTGACTCTTCTCGATGAGGTTATTCAGTCTTCTCTTCTTCTTCCCTATCAGACTCTGAATGTTCCTTGTTCATAAACTCTTCTTCTTCTCCACTGTAGAACCTTTCTTTTTGTGTTGTTTCATGACTCTACTCGAACAAGTTCACCAGAGGAAATTCTCTAAAGGCCCTCCCACTGCATGTGTGTCTGATCTTTGTGTTGTTGTTGTTGTCTGAATTCTTGAACATTCACCTTTTCAGCCTCACCCACTACTGTATATTCAAGATGTTCTTCTCATGTAATAACATCTTTATCTTTAGCTTCAAGAAGTGTAAAAATTCTCCTCTATGTCCTTTAAAGAAATATCTCTCTTCTTGGATATATGATTCTACCCTATCAATAGAAAACTCTGTGATATACCCTCCAATGGTACTATCAAACTAGTGATATACTGCTCTTGACATGGTGTTATCAACTCTTTTGACTGTATTGATTAGTGACGATGTCCAAAACACAAGCGGTCTAGATACGATCTTAAACTGGGTGTATGCTAATCTAACCTGCCACTTGTATATCTCCTTATGAATTAATCCAAAGAAAATCTTGTGTATATCAGTAAAGATATACCTTCCCAACTAGTCTTCTATGCTAATATTAGGGTTATTATTCTAAGCTTCTGCAAATTACTTTTCCTATTATTCTATCCACTTCTGAATCTTTGTCTTCGATGGAAACCACCTTGAAATTCCCTCAAGAAGATCTTGGTCCCAAGAACAGAACCATTTGTTGGCATAGGGGAAAACCAATGGTTCATCTCTAATAGCACACCAACAAGCCCTAACTACTGGCCCTTTCAACAACACTTGCGAAGCAGATGCATTTGTTGGCCCTTGACCAAGTTTTGAGGAACACTTGTTCATATTTGACCGTTTTTAGACTTTGACAGACTGCCAAAGATGGAGCGCCAGGTGAAGTAGAGATCACTATATATCAACCCACTTTTGGGACCCTATTTAGGGTTTTCGGTTAATGTAATAGGAAAGGGATGTCAGCCCATGGTTTTACCCATGTTTTAGGCATATTTTGTAAAGTATAAATAAGTAGATAAGCAATGTAAGAGAGAGGGAGAAGATAAGTTAAGTTCTAGTAAAGGATTTGTGTATATTATGTGACTGACTTACAGAGTTGAGTGCAAGTGTTGTAAGTGTTGAGTGCACAGATTGTAAGAAGGCTTTGTGATAGATCTACAAGGGGAAGAAGGATCTGGCGAGGTGCGCACAAATCTCATGTCCTCTACAGAGTACAAGTGTGAGCTCTGTGATGTAACCTGATTGACCAAAGCTAGTAAAGAAGAAGAAGACTTTGTGGACGTAGCCCTAGGGTGGGGGTGAACCATGGTAACTCTGTGTATTATTCTTACTGCTTCGACCTAATGTGTTGGTTTCTTTGCATGTGTTATGCTTTGATATGATTTTGCTATGTGCTTTGCTATGATACTCTTAGATAGATCCAATTTTCTTTTTGCTTCTTAGATGTATGGGTGTAGATTTGACATATATGAAAGTTTTGAGTGCTAAACCTACTTTTTTGTTGCTAAGTACTAACTTATCCTAGATCCAAGTGAATTTTGCGGTGCTTTGTGCCCTCTACGGAGTGCCTTGAGGGTTAAATATTGATGAACAATCTTTTCTAAAGTACTTGCCAACAGTAAGAATCACGGATCTGTGTCCCAGCTAAGGTTACAGACACCTGAGTCTTGCAACCATCCTTTCCTCTACCTCGGGTGAGACTTCATCTTCTTCACAGGTGTTTCCGAAAGGGCTAGTAGTTAGGGTTTTGTTGGTGTTTCATTGAACCGTTGAACCCTGGTTCTTCCCTTGTGCCAACATATGGTTCCGTTGTCGAGACCTAAAACTGTGATTGTTGGGAACTGAGGAAGAAGAAACTTTGTGCAAAAGGAAGCTTTGTGCATAGATCTATTTCCCTAGTGCACAACTTTTTACTCGACCTGTGAAGCTTTGTGACATAAATAAGGTCAGATCTAAAGAAAGGAAGATTAGATCCGAAGAAAAGAAGCGAGATCTGAACACTCTGTTCTCTAAGAAAAGAAAAAGTGGAAATTTCTGAAAGAAAGAAGTCAGATATGCAGAAAAGAGGTAAGATCTGTAAGCTTTGTGCTCTAATAAAGGTAAGAATAGTCAAAAGTTCTTAGATCTGGAAGCTTTGTGGTCTGTATAAGTAAGATAAGTGAAATTTTTTGTTTCTAGAGCATGGATCTAGGTATGTTTGATAGATTCTTTCCTAGCTTAAAAACTAGGGCATTAATAAATGAAAGGAATTTTGATATGAATAGATTTCATAAATATAATAATAGATATGTTATACCTATGTATCAAAAGAATGTCTGGACTAACAAGTGGATGCATGATCCTAGAAAGAAATTTTTCCAGGCTAGCCACTATGATCCTAGTGCACAGTACAAGAAGAGTTGGAGATCATTGAAGAGAAAAAGAGGATTAACTCTTTGTTACAGTTGCAGAAGACTGGGACATCTTACTAAAGAATGCCCTAGGAGAAAACCTAGTTGTCTCTGTTGCAAAGATTTGGACCACAATGTATTGGATTTCCATAGAATGATCACTAAGTTGGAAATGTTGGATTTGAATCAAGAAGACCAGAAGGAAAATCAAGCATAAACCCAGCAAGAACCAGAGAAAATATTGATATGAATAAAAGAAACCCTGAAGGAACATAAAGATGTCTAATTACCAGAGATGTTCAAAGAAAAGGAGCAAGTCGAAGCAAGAATAGGGGACTTCGACATTGACTGTATTCTTGATGAAGAAACACAAGTGAACATTATGCTAGAAAGAACTTGGGAAGCTATAGGAAAGCTCGCCTTGATCCCTTCCCTAGGAGGAACAAGTTTATTTTGAGGAAAGCTAGTAAACCTATGTGGAAGGCTCGCCCGAATACCTATGACTGTCAATGGAACTTTGATAGAGGAAGACTTTGAAATTATTAAATTTATTGAAGACAACGCCCCATTTACCATGCTCATAGGAAAACCTTGGATTGATAGAGAACAAGATAGACAAAAAGAGGAAGAAGAAGCTTTGGAACAAAAGAAGCAAGAGTTAAAAGACTTTATGACTAGAAGGGTCATGCACTTGATTGAAGAACAGAAGAGTCGGTCACATATATTTAATACTAGCAACCCTGATGTTGAGGCTAAGAGAACACCAGAGGATCCACAAAATATTTAGTTACCTATTTTCGATATAGAAGAAGTATTACCCAGAAACCCTAGGAAATAATTTCAACAACGCGAAGTAACTAAGACCACAAAAGGTAAGAATCAAAATGGTAAAAGAATTACTGAGATGAAGCTCACTGGGAAGAAGGATAGAAAGTTAAGAAAGAAAAGGGCTAATACTATAAGGTTACAAGAGGTTCTAGAGGATACTTCGTAGAAAGAAAAATTGCAGAATTGGAGCTTCGCCAAGATATCAGAAAAATGACATAGAGTACTTCGCCATGACAAAGAAATATAGTCGTTGGGGCCAATATATCCATTCGAATTCCACTCCAAACAGGAAAGAAATAAATAAAGGTTCGTCATCCAACCGTTGAAAAGTGCCATAATGGGTTGAACAGGAGTTAATGAAGGATCATACCCGTTGCAAGAAGACCATTGCTAAGTTTCCCTACTTAGTCCATCGCACCACGCACTGAGAATACTTTTTGCTAAGTGAGACTTTGAGCACAAAACTTGAGATTAATTCACCTTGAGAACATTTCCTTGTTCCCATATTATTCACTGTGGTCCCTGAATTCCTTTCGCACCCGAGCTAGCTGACCCAAGATTATCTGTTGGACGAGCTCAGCGCTGCTGAGAAAGAATTTGAAGAAGTTTTAATTAACTTAATGACTAAGAGAGTCATGTCAAATAAAGGAGTGTCTACAGGTGTACAGGCATCATCCTCAAGAGCATTTCCAGCTTCCCCCTCCACTGCTTGAGCAGGACCATCCCGACCGCCTTCGGAAAGACGATCTAAGCTCGGAAACGACTTCGCCACTATGAATATGATCCTAAGTATCTTGCCTAGATATATCCCACCACTAAGTGGAACAGTGAATCAAGACATTGTACCCAGAGACTTTGACTATGCTTTGGTCATTGTGTACCTCCTGAAAGGGGTGCACGCAGTTCGTGCTGACTAGGATAAGCTCACAACATTTAAATTTAGTGATTTTAACCTTGTATATCGCAAAGTTTATAGTATGATAGCCCTGCACAAGTACTTAACTATCACAAAAGGGAGGAACCCAAATATTTTCCCTCGGCAATAGACCCATAACCTCGCACAGTCAACCCTCCTCAATGTAATGAAGAATCTGCATTTCGAGATGCATCAGGAAGTGAATGCATGTGTCATATTGTTGTTGTCCTGCTACCATGGAGGATACTTATGGTGTGATCACCGCATCATGGTGGATCCGATTCTGATAAATCAGATCATAGGGATAAGCATATAGGGCCCTGACTCACAGGAGTTTTACCCTAGAAATACCGCAAATCATGCTCTCTCCCAGTGAATAAAAGACACATATGGCAATGTAGATAAGGGCACGTGAGGCTACAAGGTAGCCTCCATCAAGAATGCAGCAGTGCGCCTCGATTTCGAGATGATTGCAGGGAATTTAGTCCACAAGAACAATCCCACACGTGATTGGATTTGTACTTGAACTTGCAGAGAAGTGCACGGAGGGACTATAAATGAACTGGGTGAAGTACCTTGTAAATCAACTAGAGCTTGATTGCAGAGAAGCACAATACCAAGGGTATGAGTTCCACTTTAGTTGGTTTCTCATGCTCATCTCTTCCATCGCCTAAGAGATACCAGAAGGTGCCACTTTTCTAGATATCGAACCCTTCGAACCATTGGCCATGAAGTTTTGTATTCTATGGTAATCCAGCGACATGAACAAGCAGTGGCAGTCCAATGTCATCTTCCACGCTTATTAAAACCAATTAAAGAATGCAATCCAGTCTACACTGTGCCTTACACCAAACACACTTCATAGGTTTAGACCTTTGATCAAATTCAACGTGGAACGCCACTTCACCTATATCACAGTGCATGTGGATGAGCACAAACAACAACTTCAGTTGTACTACAATTTGACAGAAGAAGACTTGGAGAAGATTACAAAGGAATGGTTGGCGAGCCTCCTTGTTCCAGCAGACCCTATAGAAATATCCGACATGGAAAGCCCTGAAGTTGTACTGGATACACTTGGACCGAGCAAGACTAAGAAGGATGATGTAGTTCAAGATATCCATAGTACATCCACGAAGACTTCTTCGATCTCACTTGTGTAGGGAGGTGATGGTGAATAACTAGGTGGCACAGAGATTGAGAAAAAAAAAGGTGAGGTTACTCCACCTAGAGAGGAGGAGGAGCCCTATAAGAAAAGGAAAGTCACCCCACCAAAGCCCTCATCCCAGAAGAAAACTAAGGCCACCCGGACTACTTTTAAGACTACCCTCACACAGGACTACTTCGACTTCTTGATCGCTGTGTTGAATGATGCCTCACTAGAGATCGTAGAAAAGCAAGAAGCAAAGAAGGAGGAGATATTCAGCCGACTCAAGGGTGAAATTCAAGAAATGCAACAGGCACTCCATTCCATCTGAGCCATTTCTACTACACCCTTGATGATGGGAACAACAGGAACAAGCGATGAGCCCACTCAATTACACCATATCATCGAGAAAGTCGAAGCTTGCCTTCAACAAGCTCAATAAGACACAGTACAAGCCACCCAGGATTTGGCACAATTATAGAGAGCACTTATAGTACAACAGAAGAAGGTAGAATAGGAACAAATTTCATTACAAGAGAAGTGGGAGGAGGTGAAAGAACAGTTACAGCAAAGCAAGGACTAGTTTCTAGCAGAGCAACTTGACATGCAGGAATGAGTTCACAAAGAACTTCGCTCTATGATGGTCATTGAAGTGAAGATTTAAGAACATGTCCCAAAACAGGTGACACAAATTGAAGAAGTAATCTAGTAACTTCAACAACACATCACAGATCTGGAGCTTCGTACCATGCCCGAGACTCCCCAACAAGTCTGATATCTAAGGGAGGGAACTACTCGTAGTGTAGTTGACAGGTTAAAAACCCTGGCTTTGGAATGTAAGAAGATGAGTGCTAGAAGTGACTAGACTTATGAGAACCTCACAGAGAACCCAAAATTCAAGACATTAGAGGCACAAATCCAAGAAGAAAAGAAACATGTAGATACGCTATAGGCACAGTTGAAGGCCTTGAACCCAGTCGAAAGAATGAAGCGATTTCCAAAACAATGCACCGCCCAACAACAGGTACACATGCTACAAAGTAAAGTGATGGAAATCTCTTAATGACTTCAACCCCTCCAAGAGAAAGCATGCCAACTGTTCAATGAAGTTGAGAGCCAAGAAACCAAGCTTGAATAGGTTGTCATCACTGCATAACAGCGCATGGAAGGACTAGTAAACAACACAGTGATCTAGGAGTTCACTGAGCAAGAGGATGTCTCACTGTAGTAGGTTGAAGTAGCTCGGGCCAAGCTTGAGACATTCAAAGCGGATTTGATTAGACCAGAGTGACTTGGGACGAGTCATAGGTGAGTGTTGGGGGCATGTTGGCCCTTGACCAAGTTTTGAGGAACACTTGGTCATATTTGAGCGTTTTTGGACTTCGACAGTCTGTCAAATATGGAGCGCCAGGCGAAGCAAAGATCACGAAATCTCGGCCCACTTTTGGGACCATTTTTATGGTTTTAGGTTAATGTAAAGGGAAAGGGATGTCGTCCCATGGGTTTACCCATGTCTTAGGCCTATTTTGTAAAGTAAAAATAAGTAGCTAAGAAATGTAAGAGAGAGGGATAAGATAAGATAAGTGCTAGTAAAGGATTTGTGTATATTATGTGACCGACTTGTAGAGCTGAGTGCAAGTGTTGTAAGTGTTGAGTGAATGGATTGTAAGAAGGCTCTGTGCTAAATCTACTCGAGGAAGGAGGATCTGGTGAGGTGCATGAAGATCTCCTATCCTATGCAGAGTACAAGTGTGATATTTTTGCTATAACTTGATTGACCAAAGCTAATAAAGAAGAAGAATACTTTGTGGACGTAGCCCCAGGGTGGGGGTGAGCCACGGTAACTCTGTGTATTATTCTTGGTGCTTCGACCTAATGTGTTGGTTTCTTTCCATGTGCTATGCTTTGATATTATTATGCTATGTGCTTTGCTATGATACAATTATATAGATCCACTTTTCTTTGTTCTTCTTAGATGTATGGGTGTAGAACTGACATATATGAAAGTGTTGAGTGTTAAACCTACTTTGTTGTTGCTAAGTGATAACTTAACCTAGATCCAAGTGAATGTTGCGGTTCTCTGTTCCATCTGCGGAGTGCCTTGAGGGTTAAATATTGATTAACAATCTTTTCTAAAGTAATTTCTAAGAGTAATAATCACAGATCTGTGTCCTAGCTAAGGTTGCAAACACCTAAGTCTTGCAACCACCTCTGCCTCTACCTCGGGTGAGACTTCATATGCTTTGCAGGTGTTGCTGAAAGGGTCAGTAGTTAGGGTTTTTTTGGTGCATTGTTGAATCATTGAACCCTGGTTCTTCCCCTGTGCCAATAGCAGTCTCACCTGATGTAGCAATAGGGGGTTACAGGACACAGGTGTCTACAACTAGAGGAAATGCAAGTGGGATCAAGGCATTCACACATGGATATCATATTATTCTATCCCAAACATAACCTACTTTTCACAGTTATATATCAAATATAACATACTAATTCATCATTAGGGTAACAGAGTAAAGAACACGACATTAATAACACATAACAACAAGATATACATGGTTCACCCTCTCCCTAGGGCTACGTCCATAGAACTATGCTTTATAATATATTAGGTGAAAGCATACAGTTCTATCTGCACTATTAGCTTAAATATCTCTCTCCTTGTCTCTTTTCTCTATATCCCTTCCTTGTGCACCCAACTGGAGGGTTGATCTTCGCACCCAGATGAAGATCTTACAACACAGACTTATGTCTCCACACAATACTTTTCTCTAAGTAATAACAAAAATCACTCTTCATCACATCATTGAACTAACGACAACCCAATCCCAGGTCCTCTTGACCTTTATTTATACATTACAATATCTCACCGACATCCTTAGTCCAAAGCCTATATCTTTAAAACCCTAGATACCAAAACCCTAGGTCAACTTGAACCACTTTTCAGGGCTTCTCTAGCCTATCTTTCCTTCTTTCCCACGAGGTGCACCAAATCATCTACCGGTGGATTTTTTTGCTTGTTGAGTTGTCCAAAATCCATCTTCCTTGCTGATCTGTCATCCTCGATCTCCTCATCCAACATCTTTCTTTCTCCTACTTTGCTTCTTCTTATCTACTCTTTTTATCACTTTAACCCAATATCAGTCACTGTGTCTTACACACAGTTTGCATTTCGTCTTTTCTTCTGTAATTTTTTCTTACTTCCATAACCAAGGGCCAACAATTGTTTTGTAAAGTCTATTCTCAAGTTGAAGTTATTGATTTTGAAGGAACCTTTTCCCCCATTGCAAGAATAGAAGCTATGAGAATGTTTTTGGCATTTTCATGTTTCAAGAACTTCAAAGTCCATCAAGTGGGTGCCAAGTCTGCCTTTATCAATGGAAATTTAGATAAAGAAACATACATTGAATAGACAAAAGGATTCTTATTATTATAAAATAAGGATCGTGTATGTATATTGTAGAAATCACTCTATGGGATAAACCAAGCTTCCAGAGTGATCCAAAATTAGTGCTTCAAAACTACTAATTCAAATTCATTGGAACACTTTCCCAATTTCTCATATTTACATAAAGAAATTGAGTTTAGTAAATTAAAAATTAAATATTTAAAGATTGTAAACACGCATTGAAAACAAAGACAATACTTATCCAACCAATAAAGGAATTCATCCCACCTAGGCTACATCTCTGGGTCCGCTTCAATCCACGAACCTGCTTTATTGATTCTCCTTCAAAGAGGGCTTCTCTTTTACAAAGGACAAATGAATTCTCAAGAAATCCTACAACTTTCTATCTCTCCTTTACAAAAGGGAAAATGAATTCACCAAACAAGCCTAAATTTTCTATATTTCCTTTACAAAGGATTAATGAATCAAAATGATTTCTCCTTCCCTCTCCAAAATGGGTTTAAATGATTCTGTTGGGGTCCTATAATTATAGGCAACTCGATTCTTTGACTGTGGATTTGGCATTTTCCCCCCGTGATGAAGACTTTTGGTTCAGTTGACCCCCTTTTTTCCCTTCCATCCATTTTGCCCGATCCTCCATCATCTTGTTGCATCCTTCATCCTCCGCTATGCCTTCACTCCCTTGTCTTTTCGATTCATGGAGTATGCCTCACCCGCCTTCCATCCATGAATAAATGGACTTAGGATAATGAAGGAATAATGTTAAGGGGTTAGTGGCATTTTCTAAATGCTAGTTAGCCCAATAAAGTTGTTTTAGTAGGATAATGTAAAAACAAATAATGATTAGATTAATTATTAGTTAATTATTAACTTAGTCTAATTAAGTTGGTTGTTTAAGGTTAGTAATTATGATTAATTAAATATTAAATAAAACAAATCAAAAAACAAACAAAAACAAAATAAATATAATAAAAAATATAAAACATATATAAAAAAACAAAATATAAAAAATAAAAAATATATAACAAAAAGTAATATATTCGGACCCCTCTTTCGCAGAAAACTGGTCCGTCTTTCATGGCAGGCAGTTCCAAAATTTGGGGGATTCGTGGCTATTTTTGGCCAAGGAAGTGATTTTGTTTTCCTCTGTTATCATATATGTTTGTCTTCTCCATTGTTTCAAAGAAATTTAAGATCAGGATTTGTGTAAAAACACCTTGTTCCCAGTTTGAAAGCAATGTCAATGTTTTCCACTAAAAGTTAAATGCAGAATTATTTACTTCTCTATCTTTAACTTGACCTCTTAACATTTTCCCCCCTCTTCCATACCCCAAGCTTACGAAGAATCCAGTGATTTTCCTACCTTTCAATGTAAGGTTGTCTGTAGGATTTGTTTTTTTTTATTAAATCTCAGATTGTGACTCCATTGCCCATGGTTCCTTTTCTCTGCTCCTACCAATTAAAAAATCCAAACTCTGAAGCCATTAACTAGCCTAATATTCTCTTCAAACAAGGTTATATCAGACAGAGAGATCCCTCTCTAAGTCTTGGAGGGCTAGATCCAAGACTCGAAGTGGTTTTGATGTTTCCTCTGTGACTGCCTCTTCAGCCTTGGGCAAATTACAGAGCGCTAACATAATGGCGACTCTACTGGGGAATTTCCCCAGTAATACACTTCAAATCTCCATATATGATCACTGATGGTGGAAAATGACCCGACACAAGAAATCTGAGATCATTCACCTGGTGACTCCAACTAGATCCAGACAGTGCTGACTCAAAGACTCCACTAGAGGAAGAATTCGAAGCATGACCAAGTAGCCTAGAAAGACCAGGTACTCAAGCTCAAATTGTATTCATGACATCTTTTGTTTCATCTGTAATTACGTTCTCTCTTATCATGATCCTAGTCTAGAGTATATTGTTGAAATTCAGGATGATCATTTTCAACCTGAAGAGCCTCAAGAGATTAAACCCCAAATTGTAGATTATGTACATACTCATACACCTGTGCACATCCCAGATGCACCTGTAGAAACCCTAGTGAGACATAAGCCTTCTTCTTTATCTCCTACTCTTGCTAAACCTTTGGATGCTTATAAGCCCCTTGCTTCATCTCCTGTGCTTGAAAAATTCCCAGACCGATACAAGCCTCTAGATTTGCCTCCTTTTCTCCATGACCTCCTTGTCAATTACATCAATAATTTGCCCAGGTTTGATGGAGAGAATGCCAATATTACTGCTGAAAAGCATATCCAAAGTCTTGAGGATTTTCTTGACCTCTTTGAGTTAGATGATGATCACGTCTGCATCAGAATGTTTGCCCTATCTTTGGGAGGTAAAGTTAAATATTGGTTCAAGAATCTTCCAGCTGCAAGCATCAGAAATTTTCAGCAGTTCATACAAGTTTTCTTAGATAGGTGGGTGATCATGAGAAATGTTTTTCTCATCTTGGAAGAGTATGACCATTTGAAAAGACAGCCAGGGGAAACAGTACAAAAATTTTCAGCAAGGTTCAATAAGTTATATCATGCAATGCTTATTGATATAAAGCCACCCCCAGGATCAACCCACTTGCATTTCCCAGAAGCCTTTGATCCTGAGATGGCATTCCAATTAAGAGAAAAGAACATTGCAAGCCTTGAAGAAATGCAGAGCATTGCAGTTGATGTGGAGACCAACTTGCTGATCAAAAGGTCAAAGTTAAAGGACAAAGAAAAAGAGCAGTTGAAGTCATCAGAAGCTAAACTGGAGAGTTTGGCCAGTGCCATGGAAGAGATGATGAAGAGGATCAACATGAAAGATGAGCTTTCTGCCCAAAGACACCATGTTCTAATGATTTCAGAGAAATAAAAGGTCATTGTTCCCAAACATTTTGTTGTTCATCCTTGGTACCATTGTTTTGATAATGATTCTTTCATGTATTCAATTCATAACACAGTAAAAAATGAAGCTCCATATCAACTTGCAGAGGAACAACCAGCTGATATGATGTGCATGTTTGACGACATTCCTTACTTGGATTGTCCACCCAAGTGTCATCAGTATGATGATGAGAATGAGGCTGAAATAGAGGTGGACTGTTCAAAGAAATCAGCAGCATGTCATTGGCAGGAATAAGATCATTTACAGTTCAGATACGACAATCAGCCCTTGCACAACAGTCATGACAGTGATGAGGAAGAGATAGAAAATTTCAGAGTAAGGGAAAAATCTTTGCCCTTATGTTTCTCTTCTTTTCAATTTTTGAGAAGAAATTGTAAACAAGTTGGCATTGGTAAAGAGGGAGGATGTTCTGATCAACTAGGTGAAGATGCTAGTGCTGATGTGGAGGCTATTCTAAATCCAGAGTCACAACCCTTGACCTACATTGATTTTCAAATTCTTGATGAAAGCTTAGAGCCTGAGACAAATTCTGAGCTAATTCAAAACAACTCTGTACCATTATGCTTTAATTCATTTTAGTTTTTGAAAAACAATCTTGAGTATATGATAAAGGATAAATGCACAGAAAATCAAGAAGTTGCAGTGGAACCAATGCAACAGTCAATTCAATTTCTACAGGATCCAATATCTGATGTGTTGGATGACTGGTGTTGTCAAAGTCTTCCTCCATCATCCAGCTATGGGATAAAACGCTGTTATGATATTGACATGATTAGGCAGTCAACTTCATTGTCTTTTTCAGAAGAAGTTACATTACAAATCCCATCAAAGTAGTTGCATCCATGTTAGGAAATGCATGAGGATGAAGATAACATAGATACAGTGCCAGAGCTGCCATCCAAAAATCAAGGAACATGTCATTTCTATCTTGATCCTGTAGCTACCTATATAGAGAATTTTTTCACTGTAGAGCCTCAATCTTTCTCTGGCAGTACTTTTGTTTTTCAAGATTGTCGAGGTCTCTATGGTAAATATAAATCACATTTTCGACAGTGGCCTTTTCACTTTGCAGTTTTGAGTCGATTGGGCAAAAGGTCAAGCTACGCTTTTGACTATGCAAACAAGTAGTCAAGCAGTCCACCGATCTCAGCAACTACTTGATTGGCTTCATTGGCATTTTTGTATTATTTTATTTAACAAAATTATCAGTAGCATAGGGTAGGTAGGAGAATGTGAATAAGCTCAGCATTCTGAGCATCTCTTTTTCAATAGTGTTTAGTTTAATTTGGTTTCAGTTGCAAGATCAAAATAGGTACAGGTTGCAGAATAAGATTTTGGGATCTGCCCAATGGATAGAACACTGGTCTGCATGTTCAGAGTTCAATGGTTCTTGACACCTACTGAAAGAGATGCCATCTCTAGGTGGAGCCAATGTTGGGGTCCTGTAATTATAGGCAACTCGATTCTTCAACTGTGGATTTGGCATTTCCCCCCCGTGATGAAGACTTCTGGTTCGGTTGACCCCCTTTTTTCTCCTCCATCCATTTTGCCCGATCCTCCATCATCCTGTCGCATCCTTCATCCTTTGTTGTGCCTTCAATACCTTGTCTTTTCGACTCATTGAGTACGCCTCACCCGCCTTCCATCCATGAATAAATGGACTTATGATAATGAACGAATAATGTTAAGGGGTTAGTGGCATTTTTTAAATGTTGGTTAGCCCAATAAAGTTGTTTTAGTAGGATAATGTAAAAACGAATAATGATTAGATTAATTATTAGTTAATTATTAACTTAGTCTAATTAAGTTGGTTGTTTAAGGTTAGTAATTAGGATTAATTAAATATTAAATAAAACAAACAAAAACAAATTAAATATAATAAAAAATATAAAACATATATAAAAAAACAAAATATAAAAAATAAAAAATATATAACAAAAAGTAATAAAACAAATTTAAAAAAAAAATAAAAAAAATAAAGATATATATATATATATATATATATAATAAATACAAAATAAAACAAATATAAGAATTAAAAACATGAAATACAAAAACATAAAATAAAACAAAACGACAAACAAACTTAAAATACATATAACAAAAAAAAAAGAAAAAACATAAAACAAACCTACGCTATCCTAAGTTCTATCCCACCCAAATACCCCCGCACATTCATGCACATTCATTACATCACGCCTCACATCAAAACAAATGAATGGCCATTAAAAATTCTGGACCCCCCCTCACCATCCGATGTTTAACAAGAAGGGGAGGTCCGGAATGAGGTAGTTTTCAATACCACCCCCCATCTACGTGTCACCTCCCTATTCCATCGGATCCCCCCCACCCCAAAAAACCTCTTACCACTTCAGGGGCGGTCCGAAATACCACCCATCCCGAAAAAAAACCACTTTTTTCATATTTTTTGCCTATTTTCGCATGTTCAGCACGTCTTCGTCCAAGGTCGTTTTTGGGCAAATGAAAATGAATTTTAAGAAACTGAGAGAGGTTTTTCTTTGTAACGGGATGAAGAACAAAAACCTCTCTGATTTGTTTCACAGGTGCCACGAAAATGGATAATCGAAGTTTTCTTTCAGCCTCTTTTTTCAGATTTTAAGTTTATTTGTTACAGTCTCGATCTTGCAAGAGCTGTTATGGCCAGCTGGAGACGAATTTGGCAAAACCGAAGGAGTTTTTGTCCAGAACATGCCCATATACAATAACCTCCTTCATTTTTTTCCCAGGTGTCAGCGTTGAAGAGAAAATGATGTCTGTTCAGACCCCTCTTTCGCAGAAAATCGGTCCATCTTTCATGGCAGGCAGTTCCAGAATTTGGGGGATTCATGGCTATTTTTGGCCGAGGCGGTTAAAAAAGACTGAGAAACTTGTTGGGGGATCTCCCCTATTTATAGAGATGATTTTTAATGTAAAAGGGTTGATCAGTCAGGGAACCATGATGAAGTTTTTATAAAGCAGCTCACAGAGCCAACTGTATTTTTCATCAATTCAAATAATACAGTCGCAACAGTTACAGGATTCTTGTGTCAAATTCATTGGTGAAGTTTTTTCTCATTGTGATTTTTTTTTCCTCTGTTATCATATATGTTTGTCTTCTCCATTGTTTCAAAGAAATTTAAGATCAGGATTTGTGTAAAAACACCATGTTCCCAGTTTGAAAGCAATGTCAATGTTTTCCACTAAAAGTTAAATGCAGAATTCTTTACTGCTCTGTCTTTAACTTGACCTCTTAACATTTTTCCCCCTCTGCCATACCCCAAGCTTACGAAGAATCCAATGATTTTCCTACCTTTCCCTGTAAGGTTGTCTGTAGGATTTGTTTTTTTTTATTAAATCTCAGATTGTGACTCCATTGCCCATGGTTCCTTTTCTCTACTCCTACCAATTAAAAAATACAAACTCTGAACCCATTAACTAGCCTAATATTCTCTTCAAACAAGGTTATATCAGACAGAGAGATCCCTCTCTGAGTCTTGGAGGGCTATATCCAAGACACGAAGTGGTTTTGATGTTGCCTCTATGACTACCTCTTCAGCCTTGGGAAAATTACAAAGCGCTAACAGATTCTTCATTTGAGAACCACCTGAATATACTAAGGAGAGAATATCTTTCAAGATCCTATAAATTGGGATCTACGAACCAATCAAGGGATTGGTTTGAGAAAGTATCTCAACCATTCCCATGAAGATTGTAACTTTCCATGAAACTCTCATTTTTCTCTTAAGACTACCAAGCTTGAATTGTATGTATCTTTCGCACTCATTATTGTCATTTTATAAGGAAAAATACAATAATACATGAGCACCTAAGCTCAATATAAGTATTAATCATTTTATATTTTTTTCCATTTTTCCCAAACTTGAATGAGACATATATTTTGCATGGGAATTCCATTTCACTCCATTCAAATTGAGTCAAAAATCTCCCTATGAGCTCTTCATTGAGTGGAAAACGTTGGAAACAATTGTGTATGACTTGAATTTTAAAATATGTAATGTCCCCACTTTGGGACATCATCACAGGGCAGAGACTTATGATGACCAGAGTAGCCAGATGGATGTTATAGCAAGTACAAGGGTATTTGAGAGGCATTGTGGGGTCCAGTTGGCATTTATCATCATATTCCATAATTATGAGCCATTCCACACAGGTTGGCTTTGGTTTCGTTCCATTCCGACGATTTCCATGATTTTGACTATTTTGAGCTATAAGTTAATTAAAATCACTGAAGAGGGCATTTTGGGCACATTACTTAGAGGAACCTCTCAGTGTAATAGCTCATTGGAATTGGGAGGAGAATCACTACAGGATGGTATGGATAGAAGTGACTTTTAGTGGCGAGGGAAGCCACAAGGAGAGATAAGGAGATTTTCAAAGGTAAAAGGTTAATTAATTAATTAAAGTGATTTAATTAATTAATTAAATATTAATAAAATGAAAGTCACTTTGGAGGGACAAGGTGAGATAAAAAGTATAAAAGGAAGGCAAGGGCCTCTACTCATCATTCATGTATGATCTTATT
>ML785334.1:449472-469022 GCA_009831015.1 Picea engelmannii
TGATTGGACACTTTTGGCAGCATGGCCGAATTATCTAGGGTTTCAGTCATCTAGTGGGGCACACCATTCAGTGGGGGATTTCAGATCTACAGAGATTGAGAGGGATCTTGGAGATTCGGTCACCTGGGTTGTTCTTACCATCATCCGATATATCAATTGGAATATTTATTAGGGTGATTGGACACTTTTGGCAGCAGGGTCAAGTTATTGAGGGTTTCAGCCTTCTATTGGAGCGTGGCATTCTTCAGCTGGAGAGTTTGGCATTCATATCTGCTTGTATTGATCTTCATTTCTCATTCATCCTTTGGAGGCATATTTTGTATTAGTGGGAGCATTTTGTAGAAGCTCTTATCTATTGTCTATCTTCTTGGCCATCTGTTGAGCATTCCAGATCGACATCTTCATTGTAGCAGGTTTCTCTATTTTATGAATAAAGAAGAATTGAGATGTTTTGGATTGTCTATCTTATTGCATATGGTTGAGGTATGTTCCATGGTTATCTCTTTCTATTATTTGCTGCATACACACATATAAACACATCTAAAAGGTAGATCATAAAAGTGTTTGACGAAATACCTCACTCAGAAAAAGTTTTAAAAAGACACCAAAACAGTGATGATCCTTGCATAATGGCTTGGGATCATTACAAAATACTTGGATCATACCTCCCCATGAAAAGAACTTTTGGTCCACCAAACATCTAGAGGATGGCTCCATTTTCTCTCTTGGAGGTTGATGTTTATAATCCCCCATAAGAGGTTTCTTCTCACAATTATATAGAGTGTGGAAGCATCTCCTTGTCTTCCAATTGAACTATAGTGCACTAACATGAGTTTTCTCAAAAGTAGATGTACCTACATTCCAACTTCTTCAAAATATTCCACCTCATACTTGGTGGCCAAGGTAATTTGCATGTAAGTTTGAGATCATTTCTAACCAAGACCAGTTCATAACTTTCATTGGGTCAATGAGAATTCCCTACATGGGTCAGACAATCATGATCTAGTCCATCTTATACCAAAAGACAATCATAGGATTTGGTGACTTTCATCATCATATATAATTGGTGTCTTCATGATGTCTAATTGGTGCCATCATCGGCGAATGTCATCATCATATATAATTGGTGGCTTCATGATGTCTGATTAGTGCCATCATCTCTCATGTTTACCATGGGAAACATGGCTAGGCAGTCCTCAATCTATGAAAATTCACCATACAAACTATTTTGGAGATCTCAAAATCAAACTTGATTTATAACCCAAGGAGGTTCTTGTTGTCATGGAATTGGATTCCCATCAGATTCAAACACTATATAGGTGTGAAATGATAGGAAAAAAATATGTTCTTGTTGTGATGGAATTGGTTTCCCCTCATATTCAAACACTATATAGGTGTGAAATCATGGAAAAATGAGAATTTAGAGAGTTGAATGACATTATTTAGAACAACGAGAATGTGTGTTACTGTAACATTTGAAGGTGTCACCATTCTTTTCCAACTAACATCTATAAATGTGTGGGCATATTTAGGTGCGGTGATAAACAGGGATTGGAAACCCATCCACTTTAGTCATATAATATAACGTTAGCATTGATTTCTTATCAGTTTGTACACAATATATCGATCTTGAAAGTGACAAAATGAGAAGCAAAGAATACATAAATGGAAACAGAAAAGTGGGCAGAACAAAACAGTATTGAGTATATTTAGTATATGGAGTAACTGCTGAAAAACGAAGAAGAGATGAGATAAATAAGCTCAAGCGAATCAAGAACATCAAGAAACAATAGTACATCTAGCCAGGACAACTAGCAGTGTACAGTCAGACTATTGAGGTTACATATATATATAACAGTCCCTCTTAAACTCAATTGTTACAAACATCAGCACTAATAATGCCCAAGTGTTGTCTCTGAAAATAAAAAATGGATTTTCCTAGTGGCTTTGTAAAAATATTTGCAAGTTGATCTCGTGAGCCACGTAATTGAATTGAAATGTCACCATTATTGACAAGCTTGCGAATGAAGTGAAAGCAAGTGTCAATGTGTTTACTTTTCTTTTGAAACACATGGTTTTTAGATAAAGAAATTGTTGAGGTGTTGTCACAGAAGATAGGAGTTGGCTCCTTTTCTGTATGTGACATATCTTTCAATATTATTCTTAGCCACATAGCTTGAGAGGAAGTTGAGGTAGAAACGACATACTCTGCCTCTGCAAAATATATGGATACAATTGGTTGCTTCTTTGATGCCCATGAAATCAAGTTTGCACCTAGGTGAAAAGCATGTCTTGAGGTTCTTTTTCTGTCATCTACGTTGCCTGTAAAATCGATGTCTATGTAGCCAAAGGGATGATTATCATCAGACTGAGTGTACCATAAGCCAAAATTGAGTGTGCCTACAATATATCTCAAATCCTTTTCGCCATATTCCATTGAGAATCTTTGAGGGATTCCATGAATCTGGAAACAAAGTTGGTTGCATACATAATATCAGGCCTAGTTGTTGTAAGATACAACAAACTACCTACTAAAATTTTGTACAGGGTGGAGTCCACTATAGTTCCTTCATCTTGCTTGCTCAATTTTGTGCCTAGGGGTATAGGGATTTCTGCTGGATTGCAGTCTTCCATGCAGTATCTTTTGATGATGTCTGCTGCATAATTTTTCTGACAAACAAAAATGCATTTGGTTGATTGATCAACCTCAATTCCAAAAAAATATTTCATTATGCCAAGATCTGTCATCTCAAACTTAGATTGCATGGCATGTTTAAAACTAGTTAACTCAAGATTTCCAATATATATCATGTCATCAACATATAAACATACAATCAGAATTTTATTGTGTTGATTTTTTTTGGTGTATAAAGTTGGCTCATTTTGGCTTATGTTGAAACCATTTTTGATCAGGTAAGTGTCAATTATGTTGTACCAAGCTCTTGAAGATTGCTTTAAGCCATATCAGGATTTCTTCAACCGTTACACTTTGGTTGGATGTGCTTGGACTTCAAATCCAGATGGTTGATCGACATAAACTTCTTCTTCTAAGAAACCATTTAGGAAAGCTGACTTGACATCCATCTGGTATACTTTCCATTTGTGTTGAGTTGCTATGGCTAAGAGATTTCTTACAGTGTCCAACCTTGCTACTGTAGCAAAAGTTTCACCATAATCAATACCAATTTGTTGTGAGAATACTTTGGCAAAAATTATTGCCTTGTGTTTTTCATTCTGCCCCTTTTCATTGAGTTTAGTTTTTTAAACCCACTTGACACCAATGTTTTTCTTGTGTCTCGGCAAATAAACAAGATCCCATGTCTTGTTCTTCTCAATGGATTCAATCTCTTGGTTCATGGCTTGAACCCAATGTGAATCCTTAGCTTCTTCTTTAAAATATGTAGGTTGACATGACATTAAAGCAAAAATATTGTGTTGTTCATTATCATCCAACTGCTAATGGATTTCTCTCAAACTTCAAGTTCTCTGATTCAGAAGTTCAGAGCATGAATCTCTGTTGGAAGTTGAGTTATCCTGAGAGTTTTCAGATTGTCCTTGTACCTACAATATTGGAAGAGTAGGTTGAGGTATTGGTTGTCCTGAATTTTCTACATTTTTAGGACTAGGAAGCAATGGATTTTTACTGTCCATTTGCTGATTTTCAAATTCGTTCCAGAGTTGATTTTCCAGAAATTTTACATCTCTACTGAGAATTAGTTTCTTTGAGATTGGATTGTAAAGCCTGTAATATTTTGATGTTTCGTTGTATCCAGTATGTAAATTTTTTCACCTGCACAGAATAGATCTAGCTAAACAATGATACACACATTTGCAGAGAGAATTGGAAAAAGAAGAAGAAGGAGAGAAAGAATGGAAATAATTCTCATTAACCGTTTTGAATAATAAATAATTTACACATGATATACTTTGTATAACTCAATGAGTTCGAATTGAGGTGAACCAAGTTTCCACAGTGGTGTTCTAGATTGATATGGACACACACCAGCAGTTACGAGAGTGAAATGCCACCTATTCTAGTCTCTCAGGTAGTTATGAGAGTGAACTGCCACCTAGTTGAGTTAACTAGTCAACTAGTCTTCAGTTAACTAATTGAACAGAAAGTAGTGAGGAGTTAACTCAAGGAATCAAGGCTAATGCGCCACTTTGGTGATGATACCAAGGCAAGGTCAAATTAGCATGGTGATGATCCCAATGCATCATCTAAACTCAACTCAACTAGTCAAACTGAAGTGTGAACTGAAAGAGAATATTCTCCAGGTGGAATATTCTCTCCTAAAATATAGGAGACTAGATAATGACTAATTATGACTAATTAAAAAATAAAAACCTTAAGAAAAATAAATCCTAGGTGTGTGTGAAGTAACTCCAACACCCCCCCGTGAACATCACTATGGTGAAAATAAAGATTGGGTCCCGGCAACGAGGCCATGTTAGGTACCCAAAGTACAAAATATACACTGAAAATAAAGTGAGGAAAGAGGGACAACCTCATGGGAAAACACCCCCCTCAAGGTACAATGTATGTAAAAAGAAGAACTATAGTTGCTAGGAAATTGTGTCCTTCACTCCAAGATGACCTCGCAGAGAATGGAATTTTTGCTCAATGAAGGTCTTGGTGAAAATGTCTGTCATTTTTTCTACTGGAGGATGGAACTGTAAGTCGATGATCCCCTCATGTACTAAGTCCTGGATGTAGTGCATGTAGATCTTGATGTACTTCATCCATTGCCTCTGAATTGGATCTATGTAGAACTTCAGAGTGCTCTGGTTTTCACACCAGATGACGATCGGCCCATGAAACTGAATGCCCAAATTAGTGAGAAAATGTTGTAGCCACATAGCCTGAATGGTTATGTTAACTACCCCTCTGTAATCTACCTCGGCTGAATATAGAGCAATGGCATCTTGCTTCTTTCTCGACCAATAGATAGGCCCGGGACCAATACTGAGTGAGTAACCAGATGTGGACTTGCGATCAATGCTATCGCTAGCCCAATCGGAATCAGTAAACCCAATGAGATATAATGTAGGGTCTTCTTTATAATGAATCCAAAAGGTGATGGTGCCCTATACGTATCGAAGGATATGCTTTGCAACTTTCCAATGTAGCTCATGCAACTTTTGCATGAACCTAGAAACTGCACCAATTGCATATGAGAGGTTTGGTCTAGAGTGTGTGAGATACAAAAAGCTCCCCACTAGTTGTATGTACAGTGTGTTGTCAACTAGTGGAGTCTCCTCGCCATCCTCAAGTTTGACTCTTGATAGGAAAGGAGTCGGAGTAGACTTGCAGTCTGTCATGTGAAATCTCTCAAGGAAATCTTGTGCATACTTGGCTTGAGATAGTTTGGTGCCTAATGCATCCTAACTGATATCAAGTCCAAGGAAGAAGTGTAGTGGACCCATGTCCATCATCAAAAACCTTTCATGAAGAATCCTCTTGACTACAACAATCGTTGAAGTCAAGCAACCAAGGATTAGAAAATCATCAACATATAGAACTAAAAGTAGAAGTGAATCAACCATCCTGAGCATGTATACATTTGGGTCTGATTTACAACATACAAAGTTCTGTGACAATAGGTAGGAGTCCATCTTGGCATACTGTGCCCTCGGAGCCTGCTTGAGGCCATAAAGTGACTTCTTCAGTCGACAGACCAAAGATGAGTCCTGCATAAATCATTGGGGTTGCTCCATGTAGATCTCCTCAGAGAGATCACCGTGAAGAAATGAATTCTTCACATCCATCTGATGGACTTCCCATCCCTTGGATGTTGCAATGGAAAGTTCCAATCATATGGAATCCATCTTCGCTACTAGAGCGAAGGTCTCATCATAGTCAATACCATGAACCTGCTGAAAGCCTTTGGCAACAAGCCACTTTGTATCTGTTGACCTATCCATCCACTACACTCTTGGTCCTATAGACCCATCTGCACCTGACAAGTTTCCTCCCAGAAGGAAGGGGAACCAGATCCCAAGTTTGGTTCTCGAGTAGAGATTTGTACTCCTCCTACAAGGTGGATTCCCAAAAGGGATTTCCAGCAGCCTCACCATAATACTGTGGATCTGAAGACTGAATCAAGAAAATATGCCTAGAAGGCAATGGTTCAGTGGCAGTGAGTCCAATAGGAGGCTCCTCGAAATTAGATCGAGTCCTCCTAGTATCGGCTGGATCACCAACGAGATCTCTTGCATCCTGAAGAGTAGTATGTGCCCACTTGGTCCTCTGCTCTAGCTCTACAACTGCATCTTGATGCTCTAACTCTGTATCTAACTATACTGACTATGAATCTGAATCATTTGATTCATATGAATCATAACTCTCATCTAAAGAAGAGTCATCATGTGCATGCTCATCATCTTGGACAGGTGGAAGAGTGAAGGTGTTTGCATGCGACTACTGAGGTACATGCAAGACACTTTCCTCAAATTGGACACTATGCTCAATGATAATTCGGTCTGAGGAAAGATCAATAAGCCAATATCCCTTCACACCGTCGGGGTATCCAACAAAAATGCACTCAGTTCTCTGTGGATCAAGTGCCTTCCTCTTTTCAGAGGGAATCTGGGCCCATGCACATGAACCAAAAATGTGAAAGTGGGCCACTTCCGGTTTGAGGACGCTCTAAGCCTCGTAGGGGGTCTTATCCTTGATAGATATATGAAGAGATCTATTTTGAATTTATGTTGCATAGTTAAGTTCTTCAGCCCATAGTATTTGTGGTAGTGACTTTGCATGCAACATGCAACATGCCATCTCCTTTAGAGATCTATTTTTCCGCTCGGCAACTCCATTTTGTTGTGGAGTGTAGGGAACTGTATGATGCAATTGAATCCCTGAATCATGGAAAATATTATGAATCTCATGATTCACATACTCTCCCCCGTTATAAGTTCGGAGAAATTTGATCTTCTTTTCGGACTGTGTCTCAACCAAAGATTTGAAATCTTTGAGGTGTTGAAATACCTTGGATTTTTGCCTGAGAAAGTAGATCCAAGTAAAATGTGAGAAATCATCAACAAAAATGAGAACAAACCTCACTTTTATGATCGATGGATGTGGAAAAGGACCTATGAGGTCATTGTGGATCATATCTAAAGGTTTGGAAGCTCGTTGAGACTTTCCTTTCACGAAATTCTCTTGAGGGTGTTTTACGAGAACACATCCCTCACATACTCCCTTGGAGAAATGGATGTCTGGTAGACCGTCAACTAATATGCTCTTGCTAAGATGTTTCATGTATATGAAATTCAAATGTCCAAACTTTTCATGCCATATCCTACTACTTTCATTAGCATGATTAAGCAATAAAGCAGAATCAGGTTCAATGAATTCAGAAAATGTATACAATCTAGACTGATGATTTACCTCACCGGTAGCAACCCTAGAGTTGGTTTGCATGTTGTAGATGTCCACAAAATTTGGTGTGAATATGAATTTCTTTCTGTTGTCGGAATTCATCATCTGATACATGGAGAGAAGGTTGACAGAAAGCTTGGGAACATGCAACACGTTCTCGAAGCTTCCATTGGTGAGTTCAATCCTTCCTTTGCCGATGACTTCGACAGAAGAGTTGTCCCCCATTAGAATAGGAGGACCTTTGCATGCAGCCAAATAAGAATAGACTGCTTCTGAGGTAGCCATGTGATGTGATGCTCCTGAATCTATGATCCAAGCATCGGGAGAGGAGTTGATTGAAATCAAGGCATGGCTAGAATTGCCTTTCTTGGAATTCAGATCTTCTGGCTTCTTCTTCTTTGCACCCTCGGGGATGTGATCTCCAAGGTTGTTTTCCTGAAGTATCTGAGACATCAGATCTATTATCTTTTGCATGCATGCGTATTTCAAATGGAATCCTTTGTGATAGTATGTGCATTTCTCTCATTTTCTTCCCTTTTCTCCTTTGGATCCGGAGGCATCGGTGAAGGGTTTTCTGTACCCTTCCTTCTTCATATGTGCATGAGATTTCCGCTTATCTTTATATTTAGATTTATGATATTTTTGGCTGCTGTCATGCACAGTGAGTGCATGCACCCTTGGGCATTTGATTGTGCCCATGTTTATGAGCTTAATTTTCTCTTGTGTCAAGGATTTGATAAATCCCTCAAGAGAAGGCATCTTCCAGGTGGCTCTAGAGATGAATCTGAGAGTATGGAATGTGGATATGAATACAGGTAATTCAGGTCCGAGCTTGGAGATAATGGTGAGAACCATTTGTTTCTCCTCCTTTGATTTATCAACCCAGAAAGATTTGAGTTACAACAGTAAATCCTTGAATTTTGTAAATAAATCTTGGATATTCTCAAAGCTTTTTGGATCCAATGTGAGAATATCCACCTCCATCATGTGTCCCCTAATATTATCCTATTTTCCAAAGAGCCCTTCCAATATGGTCCAAGCTTCATTGGGAGTCTTATAGGAAGATATATGAAAAAGGAAATCGGGAGAAATAAGACTGCAAATTGTTCTGAGTGCCTCATCCATGCGATTTAAGTACTTGGATTTTTCTATGGCTGATGTCGGTTCTATATCTGTATTCATGTTTAACCTATACAACCCTCTGGATTAGAGATGTATGGATATTTTCTCCATTCATGCAAAATAGTTGTAAGGTGTAAAAATGAATTCTTTTTGGAATTCCATCTTTCTGATGTCTTCAATCTTTTGTACCTACAAAACATTTTGGTGTAGATTTTGCTTAGTAGTTCGTCGAATTTGATACCATGTAAATGTGTTCACCTACATAGAATATATCTATATAAACAATGATACACACATTTGCAGAGAGAATTGGAAAAAGAAGAAGAAGGAGAGAAAGAATGGAAAGAATTCTCATTAACCGTTTTGAATAATAAATAATTTACACATGATATACTTTGTATAACTCAATGAATTCGACTTGAGGTGAACTGAGTCACCATAGTGGTGGCATAGAGTGATATGGACACACACCAGCAGTTACGGGAGTGAACTTCCACATATTCTAGTCTCTCAGGCAGTAACAGGAGTGAACTACCACCTAGTTGAGTTAATTAGTCAACTAGTCTTCAGTTAACTGACTGAACAGAAAGTAGTGAGGAGTTAACTCAAGGAATCAAGGCTGATGCGCCACTTTGGTGATGATACCAAGGCAAGTTCAAATTAGCATGGTGATGATCCCAATGTTTCATGGTGATGATCCCAATGCAACATCTAAACTCAACTCAACTAGTCAAACTGAAGTGTGAACTGAAAGAGAATATTCTCCAGGTGGAATATTCTCTCCTAAAATATGGGAGACTGGATAATGACTAATTATGACTAATGAAAAAATAAAAACCTTAGGAAAAAGAAATCCTAGGTGTGTGTGAAGTAACTCCAACACAGTAAAGATGCACTTCTCACTTCTATCATCCAGATTCTTCTTTAATTCGGAAGGTATGTGAGAGTATGCTATGTATCTGAATGTTCTTAGATGAACAAAATTTAGCTTTTTCCCACTCCATGCTTCTTGAGGGACCTTCATATTGAGACTGGTGGTTGGATATCTATTCAGGAGATAAGCTGAGCATGCTACTGCTTCAGCCCAAAATGTATTTGATAGACATTTCTCTTTGAGTAGGCTTTTGGCCATGTTCATTATTGTCTTATTTTTCCTTTTAGCCACTCCATTTTGTTGTTGAGTATACCTGGTTGTAGTTTGCATGATGATGCTTTGCGATTTGAAAAAATTTAAAAATTCTTTGGAGTTGTATTCTCCTCCTCCATCTGACCTGAGAGCTTTTACATATTTTCCACTCTATTTTTCAACTTTGGCTTTGAATTCTTTGAACTTTGAAAAATTTCCGGACTTGTCTCTAAGAAAATAGATCCAAATTTTCCTACTAAAGTCATCAATAAACGTTAGAAAATAAACGCTACCACCTATTGAATCTGTTTGCATTAGTCCACATAGGTCAGTGTGAACCAGTTCTAAGTGTTGTTTGGCTTGAGTGGAGGACTATGGAAAACTAGTTCTCTTATGTTTTCCTACAATGCAAGACTCACATGGGGGATTTTCCTCTTTGAAAATAGGGAGACCTTTGACCATGGAGTGCTTCTGTAGAAGACTTAGACTCTGAAAGGGTAGATGTCCAAATCTTGTATGCCAAACCAAAGTTTCATTTGGGGTGGATGCACTTTGTGCATATGATTGGATCAGATTTGCAGTTATGAGGGTCAGGGGAAACATCCTATTCTGAGTCATATGGATTTCATAAATCAATTTTATGCTGGGGATTTTATCATATATCCTACATGATGCTCCATCAAAAAAGTACCTTATATCCATTTTCAATTAGTTTTCCTACACTTAACAGATTATGTTTCAGATCTAGAACATGATAGACATTGTTTATGTTTTTGTTTACATTTTGTTTAGTAAGAATAGGTACAGTTCTTTTTCCTTGAATTTTAACTAAGGAATAATTTCCAAGTGTAATATTAGAGGAAATTGAAGAATCAATGCATGAGAGTAAATATGTATTACCTTTCATGTGGTTGTTGCAACCACTGTCCAACAACCAAAGACCTTTAGGTTGTTCTTCATTCTTGTGGCATGAGAGAAACATACCATCCGAGGTTTCTCCTTCATGATGTGAGATATGTGCTCTACCTGAGAGTTAATCTGCTTGCTTCTTCCTACATTCAGATTCATAGTGCCCATACTTTTTTTAGTAATATCATTTTATGCTATATTTTTCATATGATCTTCTCCCTCTGCCTCTTTGAGGCTGGAAATTCTGATTCTGGTTTTGTTGTCTATGACCTTGGAAATTTTGATTCGGGTTATGTTGTCTTTGACCTCCACTTGAGTGAGAGTTACTTGGACTACTCCCTCTTCTTTGGTGAACTCTACCTCTTCCTCTACCTCTCCCTCTGCTAAAGGAGAATTGAGTTTTGAAGGCATTGGCGATTGACTCATCTGTGAGATGCAGTCTTGTCTCATGTGCCAACAGAGAGCCCATTAATTCATCTGTTGAAAAATTTAACAAGTCCTTGGACTCAAGGATTGTTGTAACAACCATTTCAAATTTCCTTGGTAAACTTCTGAGGAATTTATCAACAATGCATTTATCAGGGATGGCTTCACTAGTCAATCTGATATGGTTTGTGATTCCCATGACTCTGGTCATAAACTAATCAACATTTTCAGACTCTGTCATTTTTGAAGTCTCGAAATGCATCCTCAAGGTCTGCATTTTGATTGTTTTGACCATGTCATTTCCTTGGTAGGTTGATTTAAGGATGTCCCAAGCCTGTTTTGAAGTAACATCACCTGTGATTTTTGAGAAAATCGAGTCATCTAATGAATTTTGAATCCAAATTTTTTCCTTATTTTATTTGTTCCTTTATGTTGCCTGAGTAGTTCTCTGTTGATTGGTCATGGAAGAAAGGTCTATTGGATTTGGTTCCACATATCCAAGATCAATTGGATCCCATCACTCTTATGCTTGCAAGAAGGATCTCATTCAAAGAGACAAAAACTCATAATTCTTTCCAAGAAGAATCGGTGCTTGAGTTGGTCCTAAATTGCTCGAGGTGGCAATCTTTGAAATACAAAAAAATTATCAGAGAAAAGATATGTGTGTTTACCTATTTATTGCGTGTAAGGGTAGGTCTGTGAAATCCTTTGTTTGACTTCGAGCCAAAAATCATAGCTTTAGATGATTTCTTTAACTTTGATCTAGCTGGATATGACTATATGAGCACAAGATATGTTGATTCAGAGCTCTCGGCTCTATTATTTTTTAACAGTAGCAATTGTAGCAGTCGTAGCCCCGAATTGCCAAATCATGAATTTTATTCAAAGATCAATGATCCTCGTTGATTTGAGAACAACCACAATTTCTTTAGAATATCGTGCCTACAATCGACAGCTGTGATCAAATCACGATTTTGCGTATCGAGACTTTGCGAATGAGCCAACCCTGACTCCTCGACTCTCGAAATGCCAAAATTTTGGAGCTCCCAAACTGACGGTCTCGATTCTTCCACGATCTGACGGCTCAGATCATGTCAGGATTTCACATATTGCAAGGTCAAAAGAATTTCCACCTCCATTATCCTGATCCTTGAAATGCCAAAATTCTCTCTGGACAATCAACGGTCCAGATCTCTCCTCAGTCAACAGTTGTGATCTAATCATGAATTCACATCTCTTGAATTCTCACGATTTCCCCCTTTTGAATTTTCCCTCCTGTGAGTCAGCGAAATGTTGATCTTTTACCATGATTTCCTTCCAATGGATGGTTCAGATGATTTCAAGATTTCACAACTTGCAACCTCCAAGTCACGACCTCCTTCACATTCTTGACTCCCGAAATGTCGATATTTTGGAGCACCCCAAATTCGACGGTTCACGCTCCTTTGGATCTAACGTTTCAAATCAGATAGTGATTTCTCATTTTGTGAGTTTCACGAATTTTCCCTTTGACTTACCTGAGTCAGGATTCAACGAAATGTTGATCGCTCACCATGCGTCCCTCCTGATGAATGGTTAGGATAGTTGTGACTCTTCCCTTGCAAATCTTCCGACGTGCGTGGATCTCTGCCACGTGTCCCCTGATGATGGATGGTCCCAATAATTTCAAAACTTCAGGAGACTTGTCTCCTTTGCAACCTTTGCAAAAAATCGCCGAATACGTGAAATTTTGAAAAGCTTTGATGATTAATCCTATGCACCTTTTCTTGATCTGACGGTTGTTGTAGCTCTCGTCTTGATCTGACGGCTGAAACTCGTTCGTCATTTCTGCACTTTCCTTGTCCTTTATGAGATTGATTAATATCTCAGATTTGTTAGCAGGGTTGATCTTACGGCTGCGTCTACTTTCCCTTTGCTGCTTTAGCGTGTCCTTAGCTGCTTCTACAAGGACTTTCTCCTAAAGAAGGAAATTCGCGAATCTTTCACGAATTGACAAGAATTTCACGAATTATTTTAAATAACTCACGTATATTTAATTGTTTCTACCCTCTGCAACTCTGCTTCATGAATCTTTCATGAATCTTTAAATGCTCATGATTCTTTCAAGTGTATTGCGATCTACTTCCTTGCTTTTTCTTTCTGCATTGATCTTTTGAGCGTACAGTCGAACTTCTCTCCAAGCTTTGTGAAGAATCTACGTCTTGTTCTCTCATTTACAGTTTAATCTCTGTGCTTCTTAGGATCGTGCTTCTCTCTAGACTATGTGAAGAGATTTATGTCTGAAGCTCTGATACCATGACATAATGAGAAGCAAAGAATAGAGAAATGGAAAACATAAAAGTGAGCAGAACAGAATAGTATTGAGTATATTGAGTATATGGAGTAACTACTGAAAAAGGGAGAAGAGCTGAGCTAAATAGGCTCAAGTGAATCAAGAACATCAATAAACGAAAGTACAATTAGCCAGGACAACTGGAGTGTACAGTCATACTGTTGAGGTTACATATATATTTAACAAAAAGTGGCCAATCCTTGAATGTGTTTTTTTCTCTATATTTTCCACCAGATCAACCTTATAAATTTAAAAAAGCCTATGAGAGCCAACAACATGACAATTGTAACATCCCCAGCCTCACACCGGCTGGGCATGCCACTCCTAATATGCTTTACTTAGCTATGAAATCATCTTTGTAACATTCCCAGCCTTCAAGGGGCCAGGCTACACGAGGGAACACTTTCATTCTCTCACTGCAGAACATACAGTAACATACCTAGTATTCAACTGAGCTATGCTACATAAATTTTCTCTTCAAACTGCATGCAATTATAACATATACATACAACACTCTTTCAAAAGATTTACATATAATGTAAACAAACAATTACATTTTGTAAATATATGATTTCATACTGAAATAAAAGTAAACACAGATATGCAACATATACAGGGAAATACCCATAAACATACAGACAATTATAATCACACATATGATAAATTGTAACATAAGCACGTAATTAACAATGCATCATATAAATTTATCACATGATTGGTACTTATCTTGGAAACATTGTCACCAACTACGCACAGACCGTCCACGAACCTCCCAGCCTTAGACTACACTGTTCATCACTCTGAACAGTGAGTCACCCTCGAGCTGGGACTAAACTCCACCCGGGTAAAGGGATTCCTAACCAGGCTAAAGGCTCATAGACAATAGGAAAGACTCTATCTCAGGTTCTCACTCAACTAACAGCCTACAGCCTCTCATTCCCCACATGCTTATCCCACCCAAGAAATTGTGTCCCTTCTTTGATCAATAGTCCTTCAGCTGCCCCACTTCCCTTCCATGGCTTCAACAACAAGTCGGACAGGAAGTCTCAGAGAAATTTAGTTGTATTTTAGCACCTTCAAGAAATCAATTCCCAACAATTCTCTCGCTTAGAGAATTTCTCACAGGCCTGACAACCCACCTCTTCAATTTCCCACGGACCTGACAACCCGCTTCTTCAATCCCGCTCCCAAGCTAACCAAGTACACCAATCATAAAATGGTTATGGAAATAGGCTTAGATATAGTGAAATGAATGTCTGAAGGATAACTGACTGTGTGAGTGAAATGGTCATGTATTCATTGACAGGATGAATGAATGATGGAAGGAACCATGGGAGAGATGATTGTCAGAATCCTCGTGAGGGTGATCGTAAGGATCCTCGTAAGAATGATGGTCAAGTTGTCCCAATGATCTAAGTCCCCCACTATATGTATGCATGTCCCCAACTTGAAACTTGTCATGTTGGAAGCTACTTTGGTCCACTTGTCCCCAACTTTAGAACTTAGGATAAAATTATTATCCATACTTTATGTTTTAAGAAATATTAATATAATATTCCTTTTTAACTTAAGCTCTCTAGCTTATCCCTTTCCCTTAAATTTTCTCCCTCCCTTTCCCTAACTGGTGGAGTTCAGTCCCCCATCTCTTTCATCATGGTCGATATGTGCGAAATGATGTATTTTATATTAATCATGAGACATATACAAAATAGGCACACTGGCCTTTAACATCTAGGCACTCTAGCCTAATTCCAAAACATACGCATCCCATATTATAATAAATGGCTCACCATCCTATAACACATATCATATATGCAAGGCTCATTGTCCTCCATACTACACACACTTTAGTTACTGCGCGCGGTATCTGGGAATGTGCACACTACATCATTTTACTGCGCAGTGCATGCGTGCACTATGCCATGAAAGGTGCATTACAAAATGATGTCAAAACAACTCACCAACTTAAGTATACTTACATTACATTTACAATTGGGTTCGGCTGAGGGATATTACAATCCCCTCCCCTTATTTATGCACTGTCCTCAGTGCATAATATACCCATATACAACAAAATTTTCAAAAATCCTCAAAACGATGCGGGTATTATGTCCGCATTGCATCCTCACGCTCCGAAGTAGTGTCCTCAGGACCATATCAGGTCCATTGGACCTTTACAAGCCCTATGGATCGATTCCAGAGTTGCTTGATTTTTCGGTCCAAAATGTGCAACGAATGCACTTGAAAAGCGCCTTCTTGCTCCACCTGAATCACATTCCAATCAATAACATGATTAGCATCAGGTATATATTTATTTAGCAATGATACATGGAATACATTATGAACATACATAGATGCAGGCAATGCAATCATATAAGAAACTAGACCAATCCTCTCTAGGATTTCAAATGGCCCACAAAATCTGGCTGCCAACTTGGTGTAGCTTCCCAGATTCAAGGAACTCTTGTTAGCTTTCACCTTCAGGAAAACATGATCACCCACTTTGAAATCTCTGTGTGTTATGTTCTTATCGGCATAACTTTTCTCCCTGTCTTGGGTAGCTTTTAAATTCTTCTTAATTTTTATCATTTGGTCCTCCATCTACTTGAGCAACACTGGCCCAACTAATGTCCTATTAGCTAGATTATCCCAACTTACTTGAGTATTTCACTTCTTGTCGTAAAGTGCTTCAAATGGGATCATCTTAAACGATGTTTGATACCCATTGTTGTAAGTGAATTCTACCAAGTGAAGGTAGTCTTCCCATTTCGATGGTTTGTCCATCACATACATTCTCAGTATGTCTTATATCACTCTGTTCACCCTCTCTGTCTATCCATCAAACTCAGGATGATAAGTTGTACTAAATTTCATATTTGTTTTGAATCCTTTGAACAATCCTTTCTAGAAATTTGAGGTGAATTTTGGGTCTCTATTGGACACAATTGTTTTAGGAATTATGTGCAATCATGCCACTTCCTTCATGAAAAGATCAACAACATCTATTGACTTGTGAGTAGTTTTCAGTGGAATAAAATGGGCATCTTTTGTAATCTTTTCCACCACCACCATGATCGAATCATGCAGCTTACTTGTTCTGGGAAAGCTCGTAATAAAATCCATTGTCACCACTTCCCACTTCCATTCAAGAATGGGAAAAAGTTGCAGCAACCCTGTTGGGTGACTATGCTCAACTTTAACTTTTTGGCATTCCATACATCTAGCAATGTATTCAGCGATCTCTCTCTTCATACCTGGCCAAAAGTAATGGCTCTTGATCGCTGCCATGGTTTTCTGGTATCCAAGGTGCCCTACATAAGGGAAATTATGCATTTCATGCAAAATCATACGTTTCAAGTCCTGGACATTTGGAACAAAAATTTTTCTCTTGTGCAGCAGTATTCCATTTATTCCCAAATTATAATTATCCACCTTTTGTGGCATCTTACCCTGTTGTAGCTTTGCTACCAATTCTCTATATTGCAAATCTGCACTTGTAGCCTATAGAATTTTGCTTTTAATATCAGTCTGATACATGCTAATGGTTGTAGCATGTAGTTCATGCACCCTCCTATTGAGTGCATCAGCCACTTTATTCTCTTTCCCCTTGATATGCTTTATATCAAAGTCATATTTTCTTAGAAATTCTAACCATATGCTTTGCCTAGAATTTAGATTTGGCTGATCAAAATAAATATTTCAAACCATTATGGTTTGTTCTTACCTCAAACCTCTTCCCCATGAGGTAGTGTATCCATTTCCTCAAGGCATGCACTATGGATTCTAACTCCAAATCATGAGTGGCATAGTTTCTTTCATGCTCCTCCAACTTCCTTGATTCATAACATATAACAAACCCATTTTGACTGAGGACTCCACCAAGTCCTTCATTACATGCATATGTGCACACAATGAAGTCTTCATTTGGGTATGCAATCCTTAATATTGGAGAACTTGTCAATAATTTTTTCAAGTGTTGGAAACTCTTTTCGCAATCCAATGTCTACTGAAACTTCACCCCCTTTCTTTGCAAGGAAGTTATTGGGTGTGTAATATTTGAGAATCCTTCAATAAATTTTCTTTAGTAGCCTACAAGACCAATGAATGATCTCACCTCTGTCACATTCTTCGGCGTTGACCATTCTCTAATGGATTCTATCTTCTCAGGATCCACTGTTATCCCATCCTTTGAAATGATATGCCCCAAATAGTGAATTTGTTTCTGATAAAATGAGCACTTGCTCAATTTGGAATACAATTGATGCTCCCTTAATACTTGCAACATCATCCTCAAATGATGTTCATGATCTTCCTCTAACTTAGAATATATAAGAATGTCATCCAAAAAGACAATGACAAATGTGTCCAGATATTCTCGGAAAACACCATTCATTAAGCACATGAAAACAGCTGGTGCATTTGACAACCCAAATGGCACCACTCTGAACTCATAATGACCATACCTTATCCTGAAAGCGGTCTTGCTGATATCTTCTTCTTTAATCCTTACCTGATGGTATCCTGATATGAGATCTATCTTTGAAAATATCCTTGCATCCTTCAATTTATCAAAGAGATCATCAATCCTTAGCAGAGGATACTTGTTCTTAACAATCACTTTATTCAACTGTATGAATTCAATGCACAATCTTAGTGTTCCATCTTTCTTTTTCACAAACAAGACTGGGGCACCCCAAGGTGACACAATTGGGCGTATATACCCCTTCTTCATAATTTCTTCAAGCTGCATTTGCAACTCCTTCAATTCTGGTGTACTCATTCTGTAAGGAGTCTTTGACACTGGCCCTGCTCCAGGCATTAGATTTATAGAGAAATCAATGTCTCTTTTTGGGGGTAGTCCTGGTACTTCCTTGAACACATCATCAAATTCTTCTAGGACTGCATAATCTTCCAAATTTGGCACCTTATCTTTAGGTGTCTCTTCTATATGAGCTGCAAATATTTGACATCCTTTTCTATAACATTTCTTCAGCTGCAATGCTGAAATTTATCTGATGGTTAATTGTTTTGGTAATTCCCTGCACTTTCCTTAGTTTCCCTTTGTTAAGAACCAAATATCAATATAGCATAGAAAAACCTCAGAAAAAGTACTCAACACCTTCAAAAAGAGATCATTTCATATAATAAGCCTCTTCTAGGGGGCAACCTCCTTTTACCCCACTTAAATGTTCAAGTAAAGATGATTCTGAATGAAAATGTCTCTTTGGTATATATAGGAGACTAGGAGGTATAATTACAACTAATGGCCTAAAGTTGACATAAATAAAATAAAATTACTAATATAATATGCCCCAATTAAGGGGTAATGAGCCAATATTAGGGCTTAACATGCCCCTCCCCTTGAGACAAGTGTTGTCCGCAACGCTTGAGTAACTCTGGATGCTTCTATATAAAATACTCATCTTCCCAAGTGGAATCTTTAGCCGGTAGTTTCCTCCATTTAATGAGATACTGTGAACTAGATCTATTCCTCAGCTGGCGAATTCTTGTGTCAGTGATGGCTTCAGGCTCCAATATGATTTTTCCTTCCTCGTCAAGTTCTGGAAATATAGTTTGAACTAGGATCTTGTCACCTATAAACTTCTTTAAGCATGAAACATGGAAAACTAGGTGTACTTGTGAAGATGCAGGGATGATACAGATTTTATGAGCAGAACAAAATGAATATAGATTATTAACAAGTTCTTAACAAAAAATAATAGAGATATAGTAAAATTGGTTTTCTATTCAATAACGGAATAAGCTGAAACTATAAAATGCAGCAGAAACAAGCTTGTTGGAATGGTGGCAGCTTATCTCTGAGAAGAGATGTGATGGCAGTGCGCATTCGTAAGAAGAAGGTTACAATGAGGCTCTGAAGGCCTTTTTACAATAAGAAAGAATGAAAAAAACCCTAGACATCCAAAAACCTAACCCTAGGAGATGAAGCGCCAAAAGTCATGTGGGCCCCGTTTGGGTAAGTTAGTACATCAACTTCTCGGGGTCGTAACTTTTGCATACAATCTCCGTTTTAGGCGCGTGATAGCCCGTTAGAAAGGTATCATTGAGGATATTCATTTTGGGGGATCAATAATGCCATAATATATAATTGAGGAGCTCAATCCCAAAAAACCTTCATTTAGGCCCTCAAAATGGCCCCAGAAGTTAAAACTGCTAAAAATAGTAAATTGCCAAAATTGTCAGAAAACTATTTTGAGCCAGTTGGAAAAGGTGGGTGGCCACCGATATCC
>ML785334.1:494086-505169 GCA_009831015.1 Picea engelmannii
TTATTTTTACCTTTCCCATTCCAACAATTTTGCATGGTGCATCATCACCCAAATGAACCTGTCCAAAATCACTTTGAACATAATCTAGAAAATGTTTCCTATGGGGTGTGGCATGAAATGAAGCCCCTAAATCTACTACCCAATACTCGGAAATATTATCTACAGAAATAATCAAAGCATCTTGTAACACATCACCTGTTACATTTGCTTCCTAATTTCTCTCCTGTTGTCCATCTCTTTGTTTCTTTGGAGCTCTGCAATCTTTCTTTATATGTTCTTTCTTCCCACAATTCCAACACTCTATCTTTCCAAGTCTAGATTTGGATCTACCCTTCCTAGAATTCCCGTCGTTCCATGAGCCCTTTCCTCTATCCTTTTGGCTTCCCCTGTTCTCCATGTTCAATGCATTACCTGATGTCTCACCTGTTCTTTTTCGTCGCATTTCCTCACTAAGGATAACACCAACAACATCATCAAATTTTAAAGTATTTGAATTACATACAGAGTTACTTACATCCATGACCAAGCCATTCCATCTTTTTGGCAATGAGCACAAGATTAGAAGAGCCCTAACCTCATCATCAAAGTCCACTTTTACAGAACCTAGTTGATTAGTAACCGTATTAAATTCATTTAAATGATCTACAATAGACCCACTTTCTGACATATTCATATTAAATAATCTCTTCATTAGAAATACCTTATTAGATGTCGAGGGTTTTTCATACAGTTTAGCTAATGCATCCATCAAATCCTTTGTTGTCTTTTCTTTCGAAATATTGAAAGTCGTTGACACTGCCAAGCTCAATCGTATCGTTCCTAGAGACTTTCTATCGAGAATCTCCCATTCTTTTTCCTTCATGGTCGTCGGCTTCTTTTCTACTCTGCCCAATGGTAGGAATAGATCCTTCTGATATAAATAATCTTTCATCTACATCTTCCATAACTGGTATTTTTGGCTGTTAAATTTCTCGACCCTAAACTTTCCATATTCCGACATTTCTCCCACTCCAACCAGGAACCCTCTCTTCCTATGAGTTACCTTTCACTCTAATACCAGTTGTTAGAAAACCAGGACCACGGAGAAATAAAATAAAACAAATGTGGAAAAAAAACACAGAATATACACAATACAGGAGAGACACAGATTTACGTGGTTCACCCAATGTGTGCTAAGTCCACCAGAGAAATTGTCAGGTCCTTCCTTTATTATTATCCATCAAATGAAGGGATACAACCTATAGCAAAATTTGTTGTAACTTCCTCTTCTTTCTCTCACAGGCTCCTCTCTCAGAATACAATACTCGCCATCATACATAGCTGTAATACATTTCCCTCATAAAAGAGGGTTTCCTTTTAGGGAAAAAAACCCTAACAATATACTTTTACAAGGAAATTTTTCCTTCGGGGGCTTCGCCCCCGAACCCCCCAGCTAGGGGGGTAGCCCCCTCTGCACTCCCCCGCGTGGAAGAGTGTACATACTTCTGGGGTTTAAATTCTTCATGGGGTATAAACATGACTGAAAGAAAGGACCTCTGAATCAGGAACATAATCAAGCTCCACAACCAACAAAAAGCATCATCAAAAGAATTTATCCTCCCTTGAATTGCGGCCTTCTTTACTTTACCTTCCCTCTAAATTTTGGCTTATATATACTTTGGTTACCTCATTCACTTGTAGATATTGAATATGCTCAAGTGTGATTAAAATGAGAGAGACTTGGCTCTTATTTATAGTTTCATGTAGCTTCCTCAAGGGGTTACCTTTTAACCATCTTAACCCACTTTCCTTATTTTAGGGTTAACGCACTTCTAATTTATCCATTAACTTTATTATTTAAATAATTTATTTTGTATTCACTTTGACTTATAGTACACTCATCACTTCACTTTATTATTTACCTTCTAAAATCTCTTAAACCACTTTGACTACTTCGACCTTTTGGGGCTTCTAGATGACTCATGAGGGTTCTCCAACTTCACATGACCATAACTCTCTAACTGTGAGGAGTTATGTGACGTTACACATACCATTGGAAATGGAATGACATGTATTATCCATCTAGAATAGTCTTGCCTGCAAATATAGAAAAACTCATACCATTATCCATCAAACAAACTTGGGTCCATTACCCAAACTCGGGTTCCCCAACTTCTCATAGCCATAACTCTCTAACTGTGATGAGTTATGTGACGTTACACATACCAGGGGAAATAGAATGACATTTACTATTCATATAGAATAGTATTACCTTCAAATATAATAAATTCATACCATTATACATGAAACAACATTGTGTCCATTACCCAAACCTTTGTGCTACCGGAATTTGCTACCAGACTTTCTCCAAGGGTTGACATCAATCTGAAATATCACTCTCAGATGGTTGAAATCAATCAAAACCAAAAATCCATACCAATTGTCCATCAACCTAATCCAACTGTCTGATAATCGCCCCCTTTGTCATTGATGGCAACACCAACATTGATGGAAACACTTAGTCATGATAACATTCATCCTTATACTCTTCATCAATGTTTCTATATCTCCCTCTTTGACATCAATGGAAAAGGGTATCTCCCTTTGGGGTTTCTCCCCATGACTGAACTCTCCTTTGGATGCTCCCCCTATCTGCATGCCTATGTTCTCTCTCTCCAAGAATTTATATCTTGCATCTAATAAATCTCTCCCCCTAACTGAACTATCCTTGGGGATACTCCCCCTGAATGAACTCTTCCTGAAACTAATCTCCCAACCTTAACTAACCTCTTTATGGTGCTTCCTCATGTAAATCTAAGACATATAAGATAAGCATTCAAAAGCATTCATTTTGGAGTAAAATTACTCTAAGTCTCTGGTGAAGATACTCAAAGGCTTCCCGTGGAAGCGGTTTTGTAAAGATGTCTACCACTTGTTCTTTTGTGCCCACATATTTGACTCTGATGTTCATTTCTGCAATCTGTTCCCGTAGAAAATGATATTTGATTCAAATGTGCTTCATCTTGGAGTGCATTACCGGGTTCTTTTTTATATTGATGGTGCTTGTATTATCATAATAGATTGGAACGGACTCATCATACTCAACATGTATATCTAAGTAGAACGTTGCTCCACTAGTTCTTCATCGGTCATCAATGAAGCTTTCCCAAACTGCATCTGTGTAGAAAATAAGTGGTAGATCCTTTCCTTTTGGATACCATAATCCAAACTCTTTTGTTCCTTTGATATATCTGAAAATCCTCTTTATTGTTAAGACATATGATTCCTTTGGTGCTGATTGAAATCGTTCCACTTGTCCAACTACCTGCATTACATCTGGTCTAGATGTTGTCACATATAGTAAGATACCAATCATTGACTTGTATTCCCTCTGGTCTGTAGAATTTGAATCATCATATTTTCTCAACTTGCAATTGGTTTTCATAGGAGTGGTAACTAGTTTGCAATCTTCCATTCTGAACCTATTTAGCATTTCTCTAATATACTTAATTTGAGAAATAAAATTCCTTGGTTTCTTTGACATATCTGAAGACTCGGAAAGAAGGATGCTCTCCAATTAATGACATTTCAAATTCATTATGCATATCCTTTGTAAATTTATGGCTTAACCTGTCATTAGTACTTCCAAAAACAATATCATCAACATAAATTTCAATTAATAAAATACTACCTTGAGTTACTTTGATGTAGAAGTTGTTGTCTGTGCTTACTTTCCATAGTTTGTAGGGAGTTTTTTCATTGTTGTTTCTGTTCATTACTATGTTTTGAATGTGAACTGTTGTATGCACTACATGTGTCCAAAAAATATCTGTCAATTTGGAATCCATTAACATTGTTCGAGCCATTTCCTATGTAAATATCATCCATTATGATAATGTTACTTTATCTCTCAACCACTCTTTGAACCAATCTATGAATCCATTCTCTTGTCCAGTGTCATATATCTATCCAAACCTACTAATTATTCTTACGAATCCATCTATGTCCATATTGTCCAAGACTCTACTTGTGAAATTATCCATAATGCTAACCCATTTATCACTATATTATCATGAAGTCTTGATTAATCTATCAAACAATACAGATGTTAACTGACTGCTCTGGATCTGTCTTCTCAAACTATGCAAGTTGCTCGAAGGATGGCACTTTGGTCTGTCACAACTATTGCATAGACTCCCCCTATCTAATATTCATATTACCTGGGAGTCTTTAAGTCGGATGGCTCAGAACAATTCTTGCTCTAATGTTTATTCATCATCATCTTCATTGGTAGATTCATTATCATCTTCATTGGTAGATTCATCATCTCTCTAAGATCTGACTTCTTTCTTTCTGTTTGTGGATTCATATTTCACTACAATGCCTGAAAGTACAATATCTTGAACTTGTTCCTTATTTAACTTTCCTTATTTTCTTTCAATTATTTTCCAAACCTTTCTCTATTTGACATCTTTCTTTTTCTCTGTAGAATTTTATTCATCTCGTTTTATTGCCAATCTTGCGATCTATGGGACCTAGTCTTTGTTCACCTATTCTTCATGTTTTTTTATCCACACTTTATTACATCTGATGTTAGTGTTATTTTTCATGTAGGTATCGATCATGATTCTACAATCACTAGATATGTCTTCATAGTTATGAGATTTGTAATAGTCAATGTTACGTGGGGCCACATAGGCATTTCTTGCTTGAACATTTCTTTTATAATCCCTGCAATCTGCAACCTTATGTCCAAAATTAGTAAAATGAAAACAGTGACCATAAAAGAAATTTTCATACCTAGGAGCGAATGATCTTCTTTGTGGTGTAGTCCTTCTGAATTTCTTGCTTGACTGATCATGATCATGATTGAAGCTTCTTTGTGGCTTGAACATGAATGGTATTCTTGAAAATGTATCTTCAATAGTTTTCTTATATTTTGGTTGACCATGATTCCTTCCTTTGAGTACTTCTGCATAACTCTTTCTATTTTCTTCATTCTTATTTTCTAGCAACCTTGAGTGTTTCTCTTCAATATCTATAAATGATGTGGATGTTTCTGTCTCTTCAATGTTCTTGTTGATCTTGTTGATCTTGATGATTTTACTTCTCGATGTGACTTCTTCTTCAAGCTTCTCAACCTCTTCTTGTTTCTTCATTATATGAGACTTCATGACTTCTTCTGTTGTTTTCGCTTCTTCAAGATGAATTTTTAATGTGATTATTTCTTCTTCAAGCCCTTTATCTTCTTGACCAAACTCTACCTCAAGCTGGTTTGTATTGTTAATTCTTTCCTTAAGATGATTTGTCAATATCTTCTCTCTCATGTATGCTTCTTCCTCCTGTGCTTCTATGTTGGCTTCCAAATACTTCTTTTGATATTCAATATTTTCTTCGATCTTCCTGGATTCTTCTAGCTGAGTTCTTAAGTTCTCGATGACCTATTGGGCATCTTCAAAAATTTGAACACTTTGCTTTTGTTTCATCAATTCTTTCTTGAGTGACTTGTTTTCTTCTCATAGTTCATCTAAAGCACTAATCAATTCTACTTCATAATTGTCTTCTTTCTCAATTAGTTTTTTTGTCCCATTTTCTTTATGGCATTCTATTTCAAGATGTCCACGATTTTCACAATTAAAGAAAAATAACATACCTCTGGTGATTATGTACTCTTCATCTTCTAAATCTATTTTACATGGTGAACATAATTCTTCTTGATCTGTGTCTACACCTTCTTTGGAATTTTCTGAATCTACGATGGGTGAAGAATATATGTCATGTAGCTTATCCCAAAGTTCTTTGGCTGATGAAAAATTACCAACCTTTTCTCTTATCGGATTAGGTAATCCTTCCCAGATGAAATCCATTGATATTTTGTTATTCTTCTTCAATTCCTTCTTGGCTGCAATCTTTTCCCTTTTTGAACTATCATATCCTGTAACAACTGATAGCGAAATATAATTTCCTTATGCTTGTAAAAACAGTTTCATCCTTCTGCTCCACATCTCATACTTAAAACCATTCTAACCATTAAACATTGGTAGTCCATTCTCAGAATAATCCATGATCTCCTTCTAGTGGTTAAACTTTTTCCTAAAGGAACCATCTCTGATACCAATTGTTGGATTACTGAGAGGGGGGTGAATCAGTAATAGAGAAATTTAATCATTTTTCACCATAAAATGCAAGTGCTATATCAATGTAGCATTATCATCCAATAGTTTTAGAGTAAATAAACAATAAACAAATGGTAAATCACACACATACACAATACACCAGTGTTTTACATGGAAACCCAAAGCGGGAGAAAACAATGAAATATTTTTTCTTATATGTCTTTAATAATTACATTCATTGGAAGCACCAACTTCCTTTTTTTTCTAGTTGCAACTGGAAGGAGGCTCCAACCCCATATTTTCTCAGGCTACAACCTGAAGGAAGCTCCAACTCCCCAATTCTCTAGCTATAACTAGAAAGAGGCTACAAACCCCTAGTTTCTCAGCCTACAACCTGAGGGAAGCTCCAACTCCACAATTCTCTAGCTACAATGAGAAGGAGGATACAACCCCCTATGTTCTTCGACTACAACCACATGTCCCTTCCTCGTCCAACCGCCTAGACATAGAATTAGAATGATGGAACCATTGTCACACTATCACTCTGAGATATATTGTTGTAAACCTGTACCAATCAACTTGCACAAAACAACTTGTATCAATAACCTGAACCATGCATCAACCATCCATCAACCTGTACCTCAACCTATAATCAACCTGTACCATAAAAAAGTGCATCTTACATCCACCAACCTATACCAAACAACCTATAATCAACATGTACCATAAACAAGTGCATCAACCATGCACCAACCTGTACCTCGACCTGTAATCAACCTGTACCATAAGTAAGTGCATAAACCATGCACCAACCTATACCAAACAACCTGTAATTAGCCTTTACCATCAATCTTATCAACCAAACCAGATCTACTCACCAATATCAATCACCAATAAAACTCTCAAAGATGTGCATCAACTAAGAATAACAAAACAACTAATAATCATCGCCAAGATCAATATGTGCTTCTAATAATATACCAATACAAGTATGCTACATCATCCATAAACCATGTGTCAACAATACTACTAAAAAGTGCCTCCAACCATGTACCAAGTATGTACCAATAATGTGTAAACTACTCATCAACTATGACCCATCAAGATGTACCAACATCATCAACTATACACCTCATGTATGTGCCAACTCATCAACTACTTGTCTCAACCATGTACCCAACATGTACCTCAACCAAAATCCCTCATAAATTTAATCTTCCAAATATGATTTGTAACTGTTTAATAGACCTGGTGTATAATATCAAATACCTGCAAACCTTCCTTAACTTTAACAACAAGAGACTAGCATTTTCATCAAACTTTACTTTAGTCTCACATGATTATTTTTGGATTAGTCAACAACCCTAAATTGCAATAATCATAACTATGTACTTGTAATGAATAAAGATATGAAAATGGTACACAATGTTCTTCAATGTATTTTAAGAAATTCCTCCAGATTTCACTATTTAGAACCTCTCAGAAAAGGAGTTATAGCAAAAATGGCATACCTTGTTGATTATGGCTTATTCTAGAGAGTGAACTTGTAGAGAGTACCCCACACAGAATATTTGTTGTATGGATCTGAAAATTGTACACTGAATACTAAATACTGTACTCTAACCAATACATTTGGTCTTGATAAATTTTGATATGTTATGAAGAATTTATTTCGTTTTTACCTGAAACATCTATTTTAGACTAGTTTCAGGACTAGCCACAAACCCTATTTTCCACAGAGTGTAAATCAAAAAATACAACGACCCACAAGATGAAATTTGTACCACAGCTACTTGGATATGTTTCCTCAATGGAATCCCAATTTTATGGTCTGAATCATTCTATAAAAAAATTTATTGAGAAAATGGTGAGATGACCTGTAAATAACATACCTTAGAAAGCATCATCAAGAGAATTTATCCTCTCTTGAATTTCGACCTTTTTTACTTCACCTTCCCTCTGAAATTAGACTTAGATATCCTTTGGTTACCTCAGTCACCTTTAGATATTCAATATGCTCAAATGTTATTAAAATAATAGAGTCTTGCCTCTTATTTATACTTTCATGCAGTTTCCTCAAGGGGTTACCTTTTAACCATCTTAACCCACTTTCCTTATTTTAGGGTTAACCCACTTCTAATTTTTCCATTAACTTTATTATTTAAAGAATTTGTTTTGTATTCACTTTGAATTATAATACACTCATCACTTCACTTTATTATTTACCTTCTAAAATCTCTTAAACCACTTTGACTACTTTGACCTTTTGGGGCTTCTAGATGACTCGTGAGGTTTCTCCAACTTCACATGGCCATAACTCTCTAACCGTGAGGAGTTATGTGGTGTTCCACATACCACTGGAAATGTCATGAAATGTACTATTCGTATAGAATATTATTGCCTACAAATCTATCAAAATGCATACCATTATCCATCAAACAAACTTGGGTCCATTACCCAAACCTAAGTTCTCCAACTTCTCATGGACATAACTCTCTAACCGTGAGGAGTTATGTGAAGTTACACATAAAAACAGAAATGGAATGACATGTACTATCCATATAGAATGTTCTTACCTTAAAATATACTAAACTCATACCATTATAGATGAAACAACCTTGGGTCCATTACCCAAACCTTTGTGCTACCAAAATTCCCTACAGAATTTTCTCCAACGGTTGACATCAATCACTAAAGGTTGACATCAATATAAAATATCACTCTCCAATGGTTGACATCAATGACAACCAAAAATCCATACCAAATGTCCATCAACATAAGACAATTTTCTGACACTCTCTTCTTTTGCATGTCGAACTGTTGTCCTTCCTTTTTTTCCCACTTTATCTTCTTGTTTTATTCTCTTATTGTTCACTGCTAAGTATGCTTTTAATGCACACTTTAATCCTGAATGCACATTTATTGTGCACTCTGCTCCTTGATTTTCTTCTTTCCTGTGTTAATTCACATCTCCTCCATACTTAGGATTTTCCTCAAAACTGTATCCAAAATTCATGTCCAACAGGCCCCCAACACTCACCTATCGCTCGTCTCGAGAAACTCAGGCATGTTGCATCATAATTCTCCATCCCTCCATGAATTTTTGGATGGTTTCCCTCACTGCCACAACTTATTTTGTTACTTCTTCTTCTTTTCCAAAAATTTCCCCTACAACCTGTGTATTTAGGGTCGTTATTTTCTCCTCTGTGTCATGCACTACTTGCTTTGACGTGCCCTGCACAATGGCGAATTCCCTGATCACCCTAAGTGCTTCATTTTGCAGAGGTTTCAACTTCTACAAAAGATTCTTCTTATCCACCTACATCTTCTCTACTTCGTTATATATATATATATGTCTATTTTCAAGTATGGTCATCATTCATTCAACATGTTGTAGAGTGTTGATGATTTCATTGGTTTTATGGGCCAACTCCTTTGCACTTCTTATTATATCCTTGATCTCCTTCAACTCTGGATTCATCTTAATTTGTGTCCAGATATGCATACTCTCATCACACAACCTTGCACACTCGTCTAGACTCTTAATATTTGCCACTAAGGTTGTTTCTATCCTTTACCTTTGCTCCTTTTCCTTAGGAGGTGTCCCTGGCATAGTGCATGATTCCCATCCTTAAATCTTGGTGAAAAATCCTTTAATGATTTCATTGATTCTTAAGACTTGTTCTTCCATTATGGCCTCTACCACCATTGGTACTTGTGGGATATTTTATAAAGATTTTCGACGGTCATTTATATATGTTGTGCCATTTTATTAGCCTTGTCCTTCTCTTTTAGTGCTTTCTTAACCTTTTCCTCTACCTCACTCTTCTCCTTCAATGTTCTTTCAGCTTTTTTTCCACCTTTCTCTTCTTCTACAGAGAAGTTTTATACTTTTGTTGCATTTCTTCCTTCTCATCTGTCACCTTGGTCAACTCTCTTCACACTAAATCTGCACAGATCCTTACCTCTTGCATAACACCGATGTGAAAGCTCTATAGTACTGTTGTGGGCATCCAAGAAACAAGTAAGTCTAGATGACTTATTTCTCTCACCTTCTCTTGTAGTTCTTTCAATGGGAACTCAACTACATATGACAAGCCAACACTCTACACTCATTGGCTAACTTTGACATGAATGGAGTGGTATTCCCTACTTCCTCAATCGAGCTCGTTGATGGTCCTTCACCTAAGCCTCTCTCTAGTGTTTTACTCACTGTTTCTAATAGTTGTTGTATCATCATGTTAAGGTCCTAACCTGCACATAGGTAGATCAATGCACTCAGATGTAATAAAGGTCAATATTAATAAGGCCTTTCAATAAAATAGAATAAGGTGGATGTAACAAGACCTAATAGAAGCTCCCGCTTCTAGAAGGATCTTCCTCTAGATGCTTCTCCTAATAGACATATTTAGTATAAATAAGGGTCGAGGGTATGAGAACCCTAGCTTGGAGATTATTGTAATAGAGCGTTGCTTGATTGGAGGTTTCCCCCTCGAAGGGGCCTGTGAACATTGCTTTATGAATCAAAGTGATATTTCTATTGCTATTGTTATATCATTTCTATGTATTGTGAAGATTATGCTAGATATTTTACTATTATTCTGCCATTTCTAGCATTTTATTTTTGTTCTGCATATTTTATATATATGGTATCTTGCAAGTGGTATCAGAGCACTTTCCTTGGCAGAAATTGTGGGTATTTTTTTTCAGGGTAGAGACGTATTCTGACATCTTTAAGCCACTGAGATCTGTCGTTACGTGCATAAACCTGCGGTTGAGGGATTCATACACGTAGGAAATACAAGTGGTTCTTAAGCGCACATATGTTGGCCACCCTTGTAACCCCTGTTGGTACCCCTTCGAGTGGTAGTGCATCAGACAACACCTATGTACGGATCGACCTAGATTTCTTGAAGCCCTCTTTAGATAAACCTATCGGTCGTCGGACTGCTATAGTGTCACTGAGAACAACACTCGGGAAGATACTC
>ML785334.1:507052-529826 GCA_009831015.1 Picea engelmannii
GGCTAAGGACTTTGGGTCCCATTCTCATGGATTTTCAGAACTTAACCATGCAATTCAACCAAGGAGGCCACCAATATAAATTTCAAGGCATCACTGTTGGTTCACCTAAGGTCATCAGTTCTCATCGCAAGGAAAAACTACTCAAAAAAGGTCATTCTGGTGTCATTGCCCAACTCCACGCCATACAAGCCACAAAGACCCCACCAGTGCCCCAAGACCTCCAATCCCTCCTTTCTAAACATCAAACGGTATTTTCCACTCCCCAAGGACTCCCTCCTTCCCGCGGTGTCCATGATCATTCCATTCCCCTTGTCCCAGGAATCCTTCCCCTAAATATACGTCCATATCGCCACCCCTTTGCACAAAAAAATGAAATTGAAAAAATGGTCTAGGAACTCCTTATTGTCGGTGTCATCCGTACTAGTACGAGCCCTTACTCCTCTCTGGTTGTAATGGTACTGAAGAAAGAAGGTTCTTGGAGAATGTGTCTTGACTTCCGTGCTCTCAACAAACTAACCATCAAAGAAAAATTTCCCATTCCTGTCATTGATGACCTCCTGGATGAATTGAGTGGCACTGAATTCTTTACCAAACTTGATCTTCGCTCGGGCTATCACCAAATCCGTATGAAAGAGGCCGACATTCCCAAGACCTCCTTTCGCACTCATGAGGGCCACTATGATTTTTTGGTCATGCCCTTTGGTTTGTGTAACGCCCCCTCCACCTTCCAGAGCCTCATGAACCATGTCTTCCGCCCTTTTCTCCATCATTTTGTCTTAGTTTTCTTTGATGATATCCTCATCTATATCAAAACTTGGACAGACCATATTACTCATGTGAATCAAGTTCTCTGCCTACTCTCTCAGCACCAACTTTTCCTGAAACAGTCCAAATGTGCTTTTGGTGCCTCAGAAGTAGAATACTTGGGTCATCTAGTGGGAAAAGATGGCGTTAGGGTGGACCCAAAAAAGATTGAAGCTATGCAAGACTAGTCGCACCCAAAGACTCTCAAAAGTCTTGCGTGGATTTTTAGGCCTCACAGGGTATTATCGCAAGTTCGTTAAGAACTACGGAAAGATTGCAGCACGTCTCACGGCTCTCCTCAAAAATAACTCTTTCACTTGGACTCCAGCAGCTGCTCAATCTTTTCAAACCTTGAAGACGGCCATGTGCACCACTTTGGTTCTGTCCCTTCCTGACTTAAAAAAAACCTTTGTGTTGGAATGTGATGCCTTAGGGAAAGGAATCGGTGTTGTCCTTATGCAAGAGGGTTGACCTTTGGCCTTCACTAGCAAGCAACTATTTTAAAAGAATCTGGGCAAACCCATTTATGAAAAATAAATGGTGGTGATTTTGCATGCCATTGAGTTGTGGCGTCCTTATCTCTTGGGGCAACGCTTCCAAATTAAGACAGACCATCAAAGCCTCAAGTACTTTCTGGAACAACGCATTTCCTCCCAAGAACAACAAAAATGGGTGACTAATATCTTTGGATATGATTATGAGATCATTTACAAGAAGGGAAAAGATAATGCCGTGGTGGATGCACTGACCCAGAAATATGAAGACGAAGGATCCCTTTTTTCTCTTTCCTTCATTGTACCAGATTGGCTCCAAGCTATGCACCAGGAATGGCTTCAAGATCCCAAAAGTTCACATCTGATCAAGCAACTGTAGAACAAGGCTCCAGCTCCCCTAGGGTACTCCTGGCTCCAAGATGAGCTTCGATACAAAGGCTGCTTTTATTTAAGTAAACAATCCAAGCTCAAATCCATGATGCTTTATGAGCTTCATGCGACACCCACAGCGGGGCACTCAGGGTTCACCAAAACATATGACTGAGTCGAACGTTCTTTTTTCTAGGATGGTACGAAACATGACATCCGTAAGTTTGTCGCTGAATGTGAGGTGTGTCAATGTAACAAGGGAGAAATAGTCAAATCTCCAGGCACCCTCCAACCACTTCCGATTCACCCTACTAGTTGGAAGGATATATCTATGGACTCTATTACAGGCTTACCCAAATTGGGGAGTAAATCAGCCATAATGGTGGTGGTGGATCGCGTTTCCAAGTATGCTCATTTTTTTTCTCTTCCCCACCCATTTACTGCATCCACGGTGACTCAAATTTTCATGGACCAGGTCTTCAAGATTCATGGCATGCCGCACTCTATTGTTTTCAATCGAGACCCAACTTTCACAAGCAATTTTTGGCAAGAGTTGTTTAGGCTACAAGGCACACAATTGCATCTTAGCTCATCTTATCATCCCCAGACGGATGGTCAAATGGAAGTTGTCAACAAGTGTTTGGAAACATATCCGAGGTGCTTTGCCTCTGAAAAACAACACCAGTGGGCTCAATGGTTACCCCTTGCTGAATGGTGGTACAACACTACATACCACACAGCCACTCGCATGACTCCTTTTGAAGTGGTATATGGACAGAATCCACCTTCAGTTCTCTCATACTTACCGGGTACCTCGAAGGTCCAAGCAATTGACCAAACACTTACAGTCCAAGAGGATATCCTTCATACCCTTAAAGAGAAATTGGTCATGGCACAGACTAGAATGAAGAAGCAAGCAGATCAAGGTTGCTCTGAACGTCAATTTACAGAAGGGCGTTAGGTGTTTCTGAGACTTCAACCATATAAGAAAACTTCCCTCAAGGCTGATCATTTTCAGAAGCTAGCACCCAAATTTTATGGCCCTTACATAGTTCTCAAGCATGTGGGACAAATCGTATATCAATTAGCTCTACCCAGTCAGTTGAAGCTACATCCTGTTTTTCATGTTTCATGCTTGAAGAAGGTGATTGGAACCATGTACCAAATTCAAACCAACCTTCCAGAGTTAGCTGAAGAAGGATCCATTTGGCTACAGCTAGAAGCATTTTTGGACCAGTGTGAGCGTCACCTGCGTCAGAGAACCATCAAGGAAGTGCTAGTACAGTGGAAAGATATGACTCCAGTAGATGCCACTTGGGAACCAGCTACCATTTTGCAGCAGTTTCCACATCTCAATCCTTGAGGACAAGGCTATTTTTAAGGTGGTAGACATGTTAAGGTCCTAACCCGCACATAGGTAGATCAATGTATTCGAATGTAATAAAGGTCAATATTGATAATGCCTTTCAATAAAATAGAATAAGGCGGATGTAAGAAGACCTAATAGAAGCTTCTGCTTCTAGAAGGATCTTCCTCTAGATGCTTCTCTTAATAGAAATATTTAGTATAAATAAGGGTTGAGGGTATGAGAACCCTAGCTTGGATATTATTGTAACAGAGCGCTGCTCGATTGGAGGTTTCCCCCTCGAAGAGGCCTGTGAATGTTTCTTTCTGAATCAAAGTGTTATTTCTATTGCTATTGTTATATCATTTCTATGTATTGTGAAGATTATGTTGGATATTTTACTGTTATTCTGCCATTTCTATCATTTTATTTTTGTTCTACATATTTTATATATCTGGTATCTTGCAAGACACCGATGTGCAAGCTCTATAGTACTGTTGTGAGCACCCAAGAAACAAGTAAGTCTAGATGACTTAGTTATCTCACCTTCTCTTGTAGTTCTTTCATCGGGAACTCAATTGCATATGACAAGCCAACACTCTGCACTCATTGGTCAACTTTGACATGAATGGAGTGGTATTCCCTTCTTCCTCAATCGATCTCTTTGACGATCCTTCACCTAAGCCTCTCTCTAGTGTTTTACTCACTGTTTCTAATAGTTTTTGTATCATCATCAATTGATCCTGCACCTTCTGTTGTTGTTCATCCTTGTTTTGTGATGCTTCTTCAATTACCTCCTCTGTGACATCCCACTCTTGTTATCCGATTTTGTTGGAGGGTTCCCTTAACCTATGTGTCCATGATATGATAAATTATTTCCTATTCCATGTAGTCAATGTTGATATCCATAGGTGTCAGCTTCTCTGCCACTTATGATGTGTCTAGTAGTGGTGGAAAATATGGCCAAAGGAGGTCCACATTGAATACTAGGTGAAATCCAAGGAATGGGAGAATAGTTAACTCAAAATCATTGTCACCCAAATCCTTGGTGATGGTGTAGGATCCATAATGAAGTGGACACAACTTTTTTTTGGGTCCTTTAAGGTGTTTTTCTGAAAATGTAACCAAACCTTGTATCCCACCTAAACCATGTGGGGAACTAGGTGTGGATCATGGAGTTTCTTGTACTTAGCATTGGATTTATACAAAATACCATGGAACTATTGGTAGATGTGTTGAATTCATTCAATGAATTTAGTGGCTTTTTCAACCTCATATTGGGCATGGGAATATTCTTCTTGTGTGGATGCATGGGGAAGTGCTACACTAATGTTGTCAAATGGTTGAAATCCCAAGCCCACCTGAAAAGGGATGTGGTCGGTCGAGCTATGGAGGGCTCTGTTGTAGCTATGTTGGATATAAGAAAGGCTCTCATCCCATGTGTCTGGATTCTTGGATTTGTACATGTGCAAGATATGCACAATCATCCTATTGATGAATTCTATCTATCCATCTATCTGAGGGTGGAAAGAAGTGGATTTGGTGAGCTTGGTGTCCAATAGATACCATAGGATCGACCAGAATGTGATAAATAATTTGTTGTATTGATATGATATGATGGTATGTGGCGGTCCAAAGTGTACCCATAAATGCTCAAAGAAGCGCTTGGCGGTGTCCTTGACTATGATACTCTTCTTGTAGGAGGTCAGAATGGTCATCTTGAAGAATAGATCAACAACCATGAATACACAGTCATTTCCATGATCTCAACATGTAGTCCATTGAGATAGATTCCTAGGGCCCATTGAGAGTAGGCAGAGGGGTGTACAATCCTTTGTTTTTAATAGCTAGCTTGGCTATGGAGCAGGTAGTGTAGAATATTATATTCTTACTAACAACATGTCGAAGCTTTGGCCAACAAAAATACTTCTATAGTACCTCCAATGTATTATCCATGCCAAAATGTCCTGCCACCAGACTATAGTGGACTTCCCAAATACGAGAATATAAAAATTAACTTGTACCTTGAAAGGGGTGGTGCCTCCAAAGTGGCCACTTGATGAATATGCATATCTTGTTGTCGGCAATCATCAAAGGATTTGGGAAAAATTATCCATCATCTCATTCCTTTGTTGTGCAAGGAATTCCATGAGAAACTGCTTAATAGGATATTTTTCTCCCTCTCCTCTATTTTCCTCTACCATGGGCGGTTGTTAGGGTCAGTGAAGAAAGTCTTCCAATGGATCAACTAGTTCAAATCCCAATGCTTTATATCCTAACCTCATTGGGGACATGCAAAGATAAAAATAAATAAAGAGAAGACTACTCTGATACCACTAATACAAATTTATGAGGGAATGAAATGAAACACAAAAAATATATAGAAACAAAGAGATATAGTAATACTTAGTTTTTATTAAAGAATGAAATATGAAGAGACTGTAAAAGAAAATACAGAGTGAAATGAATTCATTAGAATGGTGGTATCTTATCTTTGAGAAGAGATGTCATGGCTAAACACATTCATAAGAAGATGATTACAATGAGGGACCAAATCCATTTTTAACATAAATAAAAAATGATAAAACCATAAACATCCAAAACCCTAACTCCATAAGATGAAATTCCAAAAGGTTTGTGGGCCCCAATGGGGGTAGTTTATACATCAACTTCCCAAGAGCACAATTTTTCATACGAACTATGTTTGGGGTGCTTGGCACCTCAATAGAAAGGTATATCCAAGGAGTACACATTTTGAATTACCCAATACAATCCTTCATCACCTATTGGGTGCTACCATGTCAAAAATATGTTGTTTAAAGCCTCAAAACATCCCCGGAAGTTTGGGACCTTAAAAATTGTAGAACAATTTCCAAGATGGAAGCTATATTTTGAGATAGTGGAATAGGTGGGTGTCCACTGATGTCCACCTTGATCATTTTGGCTACATGGTAGGCATTGTTGATCCAAAATAATGTCATTTAGGGCCTCAAAAATAACCCGAAATTTCAGGACCTCAAAAATCGTAGAAAAACTACAAAGGTGGAAAATAGTGTTTTGAGATAGTGGAATAGGTGGGTGGCCACCGATATCCACTTGGATCATTCCTACCCCCTTAGGAAGAAATGGTCCCCATTGTGTCAAGTTCCCATGGGATATTGGGAATATTTTTTTGAATCTAAACCTTGGTGAGTTTCTTGCCTTGTTGAATAAGTTGTCTTGCTTAGTTTGTTGAAGGATGTCATGAGCCTGATTTTGGAGGGGTTGGATCCGTTCAAACAATCTAGCTACATGATATTCCTTGGTCTGAGTGTGGAAGGAATCTGTGAGAGAATATGCAACATGAGGAGCTATATCAATAGGGGATAATGGTTGGAACCCCAAACACACCATAAAAGGGTTGTGACCAATAGAGTTATGAAGGGATCTAGTATAGCTTTGCTTGAATTGGAATTGTGGAGGCACCCTCATAGGTGAAGTAAGAATATATTTGTGCTCTTATACAATATTTTTTACCTACTTCTACTAGATAAAAAGGTCTTGTCTTGAGGTTGTAGTGGCCATAGTGTCGTTCTTTCACCTTCTTAATGGATCATGAAGAGGCTAAACTTTGTCATGTGAGAGATTACTTTACGACGCTGTTCTTTTTAGACAATAGTTGGAACTACCTATGGTACCCTATAGAGATGATCCCCTAGAGTAAAAATGAGACTACAAGTTAGAGACTCATAAAAATATTGATGTTTCCACATATATGGTTGGCCTAAAATAACATCACATACTTCCAGTGGAACAACATCACACAATAATACATACTTGAAGGGATTGATGCCATAGGACAAGAAACATTGTTGGTTGATGTGGAGATCTCATCCATGGTGAAGCCACTCGATGTTGTAGGGATACAGGTGTGGTGTGGTCAAAAAATACAACTACTTGATGACCTATACTGATATTATGTTATTTTTTCTTCCACTATCAAAAAATAAAATGCAGTGGGGTCCCCTTCACCCACATCTGTGAATGCAAGAGGAACTCCTCCTCCTCATGCTCCTCTGGTTATTCTAGTTGGATTGTTGTGGTCGTGATGGTAGCAGTGGGTTCTGGATCGATAATCTATTTCCTTGTATTGTTTTTTGAATCAAAGTTTGAATCAAGGTTTGACTCATTTTCTTTGCACTCGACCACCAACTATTGCTTCGAGTGACATTCATCGGTGTTGTGCCAAGGGATTTTTTGGAAGTCAGATCAATTTTCCAATGTCCTTCTTAAACTTCCTATTACCCTTTTTTTCCTACTATTTGGAATGGTTGTCTTGAGTTTGGTTGTTCTGTGAGTTAGGGCCTCCTTTAACATACTTCGATTGTTGAATATTTGCAAACCTGAACTCCATTTTATTTCATTGCTTAAACTTTTTCTCAATTTTGACAACATATCGATAAGTGACTCTCATTGACGAGATGTCTAGAAACTCCATTTATGTTTGGATGTACATGTGTAGAGTGCCATAATATTTTAGAAGCAGATATCGCTCGGAGTCCCTGATACCCTGCATACTGCATAAGGCATGGAAGCTATTTGTGAACTTCGACACTATTTACTCCCTCTCCTCACGCAGTATGTTTCGTCTCATGTATTGGTTGTTGTAGTTTCCAACAAGGTAATATTGTTCCTTGAAGGCATCCATAAAAGAGTCCCAAGTGGAATCAACCCCAAATATTCCAAATTCCTCTTTGTATCTTTTATCATAGTAAGTATCCCACCAATATTTGACATGGGGGGCATCCTTAAGGAGCAAAAATGTGATATTTTCCCTATTGGAAAAGTTGTGGATAGATTTAACCACTTTTCCAAACCAATTGCATCTATCTGAACTTCAAATATGGGAATATAAAAATTAACTTGTACCTTGAAGGGGGAAGCACTTCCAAAGTGCTCTCTTAACAAAGATGCATCATTTGTTGTTGGCAATTGTCGAAGGATTTGGAAAAAATATCCATCATCTTGTTCCTTTATTGCGAGAGGAATTCTACAAGAAACAACTTGATAGGATCCCTCGCTCCCTCGTTTCTCTTTTCTTTGGCCATGGGAGGCCGCTTGGGCTAGTGAGAGTGGTCTTCCTCAAGAGAAACTAATTAGATAACCTACTCTATATACCCTGACCTCATTAGGGACATGCACTAAGAAACAAAAAAGAGAAAATTGTTATGATACCATTGATCTAGATTATGATGAGAATGAAATGAAGGAAAGATATAACAGGGAAATACACTTAGATATTGCAAGAAATATAGAGATACAATAATACACAATTTCCATTAATTAATGAAATGTATAGGAACAATAAAATGAAGAGTGAAATGAAATTTCTAGAATGGTGGTAGCTTATCTATGAGAAGAGAAGTGATGGCTACGTGCATTTATAATAAGATGACTACAATGAGGCTGCAAAGGTATTTTTAACACAAAGCATAAATGAGAAAACCCTAAACATCCAAAATCGTAACCCTGGGAGATGAAATTTCAAAAGGTTTGGGGGCCTCGATGAGGTTAGTTGTCACGTCAAATTCCCACGTAACTTTTGCATACGATCTACAATTGAGGCACTCAATACCTCATCAAAAAGGTCTAGCTAAGGAGTACACATTTTGTTCAACCTAGAATCTACATTTGGCTACATGCTTGGCGTTGTCAAGCCAAAAAATCCTCATTTAGGGCCTCAAAAAGACCTTGGAAGTTTAGGACCCGAAAAACCATCGAAAAACTGCCAAGGTGCAAAACATTGTTTTGAGCCAATGGAATAGGTGGGTGGCCATCAATATCCACCTATATCACTTTTTTACTCTGGAAAATCATGGCGAGAATAGAAACTCCTATATCTAGTTCACAATGATGTTTATTGCATCAATATACCTTCCCTGGCAGGTGCAAGGTACATCTTGAATTTCATAGATGTTCTCTCACATTTCACTTTGGTCTATTTTCTAAAGAATAAGAATATTTTCTTTGAAAATTTCAAAGAATTTATAGCCTTTACCAAAAAGAAATGTTCCCGACCCATCAAGTGCATGAGATGAAACAATGGTGGTGATTATGTCAATCAAAGTTTTGAAGAATTCCTTGTTTGATTTGGTATTGATTGGAAGAAGTCAGTTCCTCACACATCTCAACATAATGGCATCACATAACACAATAATCAAACGTTAGTCGAAACATCTATATATTTTTTGTAGGCCAAATATTTTCCTCCTCACTTCTGGGATGCAGTTGTATATTTTTCAAACTATATTCTCATTCGCATCTTGACTCGAGTTGTTCCTTCAATGATTTCAGTCAAATGATGGTGTGGAAAGAAACCTTCAATCATCCACTTTCATGTGTTTCTATGTGTTGTCTGAGCTCATATTTCTGGTGATTGTAGAAAGAATTTGGATGCAAAGAGTCATTCTTGCATCATGATGGGATACTTTTAAGAGTATAAAGCCTATCGACTATTTGATCCTCTCAAATGGAAAATAACTATCAAACGTAATGTATGGTTTGATGAGAAGTATTATAGAATCATTTTTTTGAATGCCTACTCTTTATTGTTATAGGATGATCACCTTGTTGTTGTTTCTAACTCTGGTTCTCCTGTTCCAATTTTCAGTCCAGCGACTAGAAAATTGAATTATATTCTTGTTTCGACTAGACCGTCAACCTCTGAGTTCATTATTCTATCGATATTTGTTTCAACTGGTCTTCCATATCCATTGACTAAAATTGTTTTGACTTCTTATTTACCTTCTGCAGTGAACAATGGTTCACCTGTTTCTTTTCTACCTAGATGGGTTTCCAACACAATTAAACTTGTTGGACCTAATTTCAATGATATCTCCTCCAGACGACAAACTTGAAGTCAAAAGAAACATGTCAGCAATGCATTTATGACTCGTGTACGTGAAAAGTTTGATCTTGTTACCTACTCGGATTCTCAAGGGTGAACTGAACGGGAACATGCTATGTAAACATAAATTGATTCTTTTTCAAAGAGTCACACTTGGGACTTAGCTCCCTGACCACAAGGAAAGAATTTTATGAAGTTTCGATGGGTCTATAGGACCAAATTTACCTCTAAAGGTGTTGTTGAGTGACATAATCTTTCTTGGTTGCAAAGAGATTTTCTCAATAAGAAGGTATCGAATACACTGAGACCTTTTCCCATGTTGCAAAGATGAACTATGTTCAACTGATTCTTTCCCTTGCTACTCGATTTGGATGTAAAATCTATCAGATGGATGTGAAGATTGCCTTTCTTCATGGATACCTAACCGAAGAAATTTTCATATTGGAACAAACTCATGGTTTTATGATATATTCTAACCTAGTTTTTCAAATTAATAGGTCTCTTTATGGTTTGAACCAAGCTCCCTAATATTGGTATAATAATATTGACAATTTCTTTCTTCGACTTGGTTTCAAATGTTGTAAATCTGATCAGAACTTGGATCTACTCCATACAAATGGAGACACTTTGATTGTTGTTATATATGTTGATGACCTTGTCATTACTGGAAATAATATTGATCTCATCCTTAGATTGAAGAAACAACTTGTTGACTCCTTCGACATGATAAATCTTGGTAGTTTTCATTATGTTTTGGGTCTTCAATTATTATTTGTTTTTCATGTCTCAATATAAATATGTAATGGATATTTTGACATGTTTTAAGATGGCCTATTTGTTGGAGCATAACCCTAACTTACATAAGTTTATACATAGCTTAGACTCCTAGATCTTGGTTAAAAATTATTTTACACTTTATTTCACCTAATTTGGCCACATAGAGAAGAAGGGCACCTCATCCCTAGATTTTAGGGAAAACTGCTAATTTTAGATCAAGACTCAACTCCCGATTCTTGATTTTCTTGATTTATTCTTGATTTTCTTGATTTATTCATGATTTATTCCAAATCCCCTGTGAAAAAACTCATATATTATTGGGGAATGTGCACCTCCTCTTTGAGTGAGATATTTATTCCTTAATTAATGATTTTTGCCATTACTATTATTAGTAACTACTATTTCGGGTCAGTTAAGTGAGTAGGAACTGCTTCTCTTGTCAGTTAAGAGAGATTAATTCATCCTATGTGCATCACTTGAATATTTTGGACATTAATGAGTGTGTGACATGTATATTTAGTGGTCTAGGTCGAACTATGTGGTCTCCATTAGTTTATGACACCTATTTTAGCTATTTCTAGCTTTTTTTTACTAGAATTTCTATGTTGGAAATTCTATATATTCACCGCCTCTCTTCTTTTTGAGGATGGTTGCTCATGTATATTCATTTTTTATTAATACAATTCTCTGATTTATGGAGAAAAAACTTTCTCTCATCTCTTGAATATCAACAAATTGCATGTGTTCAATTTAACTAGAATTCTAGATCTATCGGGGTTTCTGCAGAAATTCTACATGGTATCATAGTTAGATTGAATCTAGTGGATTGTACATGGTTTTATTTGAAGGTATAGATCATCAGGAGGCACATAAAGTATCAATGGATCATCTCTCTCAGCCCACAAAACTCATTCTAAATCCTTTCAATTACTTTGAATGGAAGACAAAGATCTCTCTACTCCTCCGAAGCAAAGGGCTTTACCGGGTAACAATGGGAACGGAGAAAGAACCGACTGTTGTAGCTGAGAAGATAAAGTATTTCAATAAATGAGATGAAGCAATTGGGATTATATGCCTATCAAATTCCAGATATCTCCTCTTTCATGTCAGTAGAGCCAATGAGAGAGGAGATCTCTGGAATTGGAAGGACTATTCGACAAGCAGGATGCAATGAGAGTGCATCAACTGGAGAATGAACTCATATCCCTAAGTCCATTTCATTTCAGAAACCTGCAAGAATTATTCACCAATTTCAAATCCCTCCTCATTGAACTTAATGCATGTGGAGTCACAAAAGAGGAAGAACAACTCATCCTTTCAATTCTCTCGAAATTAGGCCCTGAATATTCCGTATTTGTGTCGTCTTTTCAAGCATCTAAATTGACTAAGGAAAAATGGAAAATGACTCCATTGAATGATTTCATTGCAGAATTGACTCAAGAGCAAGATAAGTTAGTCCAAATGGGTGCCATCAAGCGTTCCACGAACCAAGCACTTGTGGCTACTAATGCTCCAAAGAGCAGTGGAAAAAACAAGAAAAAAGGAACGGGTAAATTTCCTGAATCGAAGAAGGAGAGATCCACACAATATTTGTAGCTACTGTTCCAAAGGTTTTCATCCCAAATAAAATTGCATGAGGAAGACTATCGATGATATGGCTAAGCAATTGCAGCAACACAATCTCACGGTGCCCAAAAATGCAAAGAAGAAAGATGATAATAGAACGGGAGGGAGAGCACAAGATGGTCATGCTTTAATGGTTGTCACATCCACTCCATCATCTTGGATCCTTGATTTAGGTGCATCTAACCATATGGCTGCATCAAAATATGAATTTTCCTCCATCGAAGAAAGCACCAGATCCCTAATTTACTTGCGAGATGCCACACCCGCAAAGGTGTGCGGAGATGGAATTCTTGATCTTGAAGGGGGATAATTCACAAATGTGTTTCATGTTCCCTCACTATCCACAAATATTCTCTCAATATATCAGATCTCTCATTTTGGATCTGGAAGGAAGGTGGAGTTCACTCCGGACTCCGCAGTGATTACCGACATTTCCACAGGCTCACAGCTTGCACATGGAATTGCAGATCACGGTTCTCATTTGTATTTCTTGTCCCACTTTGTTCCTAAATCTATTAGCACTATATTTATGTCACAATATAATGATATCAGCAGGTTATGGCATGAAATATTTTTTCATATAAACTATAAGTACTTGCATCAACACAGCAAGGAAAACATGGTAGAAGGATTGCCAACTATTAAATTCACAAGCGATGTATGTCAAGGATGCATTCTTGGCAAGCATCCAAAGGAAAAGTTTGAAAAAGGGAAGGCACAGAGAGCTTCTTCACCTCTTGGGATGATTCACAGTGACATCACGGGCCCATTCCCATAGCCTTCAATCAGTAAGGCTCGATATGTACTCACCTTCATAGATGATTTCTCTCGCTTTACTTGGGTATTTTTTTTTAAATTAAAATCGGAAGTATTTGAATGCCTTATAGAATTTAAAGCACCTGCTGAGAATGAGTTTGGGTGTAATATTAAGATACTTTGTACTGATAATGGGGGGGATTATGTCAAAAAATATGTGCAGCAACTTTGTATTGATGCAGGTATACAACTACAACACACAGTGCCATATACACCATAGCATAATAGTGTTGCGGAGAGGAAAAACCAGTCCTTAAAAGAGATGGAAAATTGTATGCTACAGTCGAAATCATTAGCTCCAAAGCTATGGTCTGAAGCTATTAATTGTGCAACATACATTCAGAACTGAGTTCCTCACAAATCACTCAAAGGCACCACTCCTTTTGAATGTTGGACCGGTAAGAAACCAAAAGTGTCGCACTTTCGTATTTTTGGTTCATGAGCATGGGATCACATTCCGACGGATAAGAGGAAGGATTTGGAGCCTCAAAGTGTTGAATGCATATTGTTGGATATAATGAAGGTTTCAAAGGATATATATTTCTGGACTCTCACACTGAAAAGTTCATTCTAGCTCGAAGTGTGAAGTTTGAAGAAGAATCACTGCATGATTTTTCAGAAGACCCTGTCGAGGAACCGCTTGTTGTCACTGATGAGGAGGAGTCAGAAAATTCTTTGAGAACTTTAGAGAAGCCATCAGAGAAGCCTTTTGGGTCTGATACAGAGGATGAGGAGAAGGTCTCCAACTCAGTTTCCAACTTGGGCAGACAAAACCCTGCAAGATGTGGGTGAACTAGTCGGTGATCCCGTAGATACAAGAAGGACTAGATCATAGTTTTTATGGGATCCTCAAGCCCTGACTGCCAAAAAAAATTTTCTTCCCATACATTTATATATTTCACTTGGTTCAGATCCAAGTTCACACTCTGAGGCTTCTGGAAACCCACTTTGGGAGGCTGCCATGGATGAAGAGTACTCTTCTCTTATGGACAACAACACATGGGACTTGGTTCCACTTCCGAAAGGAAGAAATCTTGTCCAATGATGATGGATATATTGAACAAATATTGTTGTATATGGTGAGATAATCAAGTACAAAGATAGACTTTTCACAAAAGTATACTCACAGGTACATGGCAGAGACTACACAGAGACATTTGCACCTGTTGCAAAAATGGACTCCATTCGACTAGTTTTGGACATTGTTGCTTCTAACAGATGGGAAGTTCATCACATGCATTACATCCATGAGATAATCCATGACATATTCATTTCAGTGTAGTACTTCCCCACAGAGAAGCAGGTTGCAGACATCTTCACCAAGTCCTTCACTGAAAAATAATTTTCAGAACTGAGAGCTATGCTTGGAGTGGTGGAGACAACCAAGTAGGTCACTTTTGGCCACTCAGCATTTTTTTTCCTATTTTTGGGGGGCAGGGGTTTCCCATGAGGTTTTCCCTCTTTCCTCTTTTCATGAGGATTTATTTTATGTAATGAGTACCTAAAATGGCCAAGTTGTCAGGACTCAATTTTTTTGTCATTACAATTAGGCTTAATGGGGGGTGTTGGAGCATAACCCTAACTTACATTAGTTTATACCTAGCTTAGACTCCTAGATATTGGTTAATACATTCATTTACACTTTATTTCACTTAATTTGGCCACATAGAGAAGAAGGGCACCTCATCCCTATATTTTAGGGAAAACTGGTAATTTTAGATCAAGACTCAACTCCCGGTTCTTGATTTTCTTGATTTATTCATGATTTATTCCAACTCCCCCATGAAAAAAATCATCGATTATTGGGGAATGTGAACCTCCTCTTTGAGTGAGAGATTTATTCCTTAATTAATGATTGTTGTCATTACTATTATTAGTAACTACTATTTCGGGTCAGTTAAGTGAGTTGAGTGTGTGACATGTATCTTTAGTGGTCTAGGTCGAACTATGTGGTCTCCCTTAGCTTATGACACCTATTTTAGCTATTTCTAGATTTTTTTTACTCGAATTTCTATGTTGGAAATTTTATATATTCACCTCCTCTCTTCTTTTTGAGGATGGTTTCTCATGTATATTCATTTTTTATTAATATAATTCTCTGATTTATGGAGAAAAAACTTTCTCTCATCTCTTGAATATCAACAAATTGCATGTGTTCAATTTAACTAGAATTCTAGATCTATTGGGGTTTCTGCAGGAATTCTACACTATTGTAAACCCCATGCTACTCCTTTTCAATATGGAGTAAATCTCACCAAAACTTGTCAAACTTATCAACTGGTCGATATTATCATTTATGTTACTCACAGTCAACCTGACATTTCCTTTTCTATTAGTGTGGTTTCACAGTTTATGTAGGGCCCCAAAGAAATCCACTGGAAAGAAATAAAAAAAAATTATACTATCTCAAGGGTACCACTCATTTTGGTATCAAGTATTGTCGAAGTTCATATTCATTAGTCGGCTTCACTAAATCTGACTGGGTTGGCGACAGTGATGATTGGAATTCTGGTTATGGCTACATTCTCCATATTAGCACTGGATCGTTGGTGTGATGATGCAAGAAATCTAAGGTAGTCTCTGAGTTGAAAAAAGAAGAAGAATTTCATGGCACCATTCATGTAGGTACAAAGGCATTCTATATCCCCCAACTTCTAAGTGAACTTGGCCTTCCTATTTATACCTCGGATACAATATACTATGAAAATCAAAGTATTATACATGTTTCTAACAATCTTGTTTCCCACAGTAATATGAAGTATGTTGAGTTCCATGCTCACTATTTGAGACAACTGGTTCATGTAAATGTTGTCTCTCTTGAATATTGCAGAAAAAATGATCAGATAGTTGATATCTTCACTAACCCTTTATCTGAAGTGATATTTATCAATATCCATAGGATTCTTAGGCTTCAAAAAGCTGAAATTATGGGGGGGTGTCATGCTCACATAATTTCACCTCTTGAATCTCCAAATCCATGTGTTCATAGGGGGTGTTGGAACATCAATTTTCGATGGTTCATCACACTTCTCCTAGAATTAATTGGTCGGGCGATCGACCTACATCTAGAAATAGTCGATCAGGCGGTCAACCAAATCTCTACATTAGTCGATCGAGTGGTCGACAAGTCTGTTGGTTGGATAATTGACCAGCAATTGAAGATAGTCGCTTGGTGGATTGACCAATCGAGAAATCAAATATGATTTGGATGCATGGATGGTTAGGTTGAGCATCCTTGTCAAGCCAATTAGATAATGCATATTTGATGGATTCAACTCTAACAACCGATGATTCTACGTGGACAAGATCCTCCTGATTTCATGGAATTTGGTTAGATATTGAATCTATATATAGAAAACCCTATGGGTCATTATCATCACAACGATATCATTTTTGTGTAAAATATGTCTAATATGCATTGTGATGTTCTAATCACAGTGCATTGTGCTTAAGTGTTGTAACAATGTCCTTAGACACCACCTTTTTTGTCTTCGAAATATTATTTCCTCTTCGATTATTTGCAGTATTTTTTTTTCTGTTTTGTATCATGTTACACCCAATCCCAAACAATTCCAACATTTATTCAATGTTTTAAATGTCAAATTAACATCACAAAATGAACTTTTAACATGGTGATCTCAACCATGCTTGTGCTTGCAACATGAATATCGTCATCATATAACACCAATATATGAATATTTAATTTCCCAAACTTTTGAAGTAAACACAATGGTCATACTCACTTCTTGTAAAATTTTGGCTCACCATGAAGGAATCAAACTTCTTGTACCATTGTCTTGGAGATTGCTTCAGGACACACAATGACTTCTTAAGTTTGAAAACAAATCTTCTTTTGTGATCCTGAAAAAAACATTCTCATTGTTCCATATATATCTCCTCATCCAAATCGTCATGTAAAAATGTTGTTTTAACATCTAGCTACTTTAACTCAAGATCAAGTAAAGAAATCGATGCTAACACAACACAAATTGAAACAAGGTTAACAACTGGTGAAAATATTTCATAAAAATCAATATCTTTTGTTTTACAACATCCTTTTTCCACCAGTCTTTATTTGTACATTTTAACTTTATCATCAACACCCCTTTTTAGTTTGTAGACCCACTTTCAACCAACAACCTTTCTACCCTTTGATATTTCTACCAAATCCCATGTTTTATTCTTCTCCAGGGAATTCATTCCTTCTTTAGAAATTGTTATTAATCATTTAGCACTTTCAATACCATCCATTGCTTCATGATAACAAGGCTCCCCTTATTTAGAAATCAAAGAAACAAATGAACTATAATATTCATACCTTTTAGGAGGATTTATGACCAACGTAGATATCCTTAGAGTTAGTTATGTTTTTCCACATTTTCCTGTATGTTTTCTACATCCTAATCTACATATGCTTCTTCCTTCTCCCTATCTTCTATAGATGGTTGAGTTTCTAACTAAATTTTTCGATTTTGAGGTGTTTCATTTCAATTTCTACTATGTTTGATTTTATGAGAGACGATTCATCAAATAATACATCTCTATTAATGATGATTTTGTGGGTAGTAGGATCCAACATATGTATCCCTTAACTCCATCACCATAACCAACAAAGACATACTTCTTTGATCTAGGCTCTAACTTAGAACGTTGATATTTAGAAATAAGAGCATAAGCATCACAACAAGATAAAAAATAGATTTTAATAATCACACGAATGATCTATCCATACCTCTTCATTAATCTTACAATATATTACAACTAATGGTGACCAGTTTACTAGATAGCAAGACATAGTGACTTCTTCTTCCCACAACTCTTGCGACATCTTGGCATTACCGAGCATGCTTCTTTCTCTCTCTACAAGAGTCCTGCTCATGCGTTGAACCATGTGATTTTGTGGGAGAGTGTAAACTATGGTTTTATTCTTTTTAATCCTAGCATCCTTGCAATATTTTTCAAATTCCAAAGATGTGAATTCACATCCATTGTTTTTTCTTAAACACTTGATTGTCTTTCCAGATCTCTTTTCAACTTAAGCTCTAAATTGCTTAAATACATAAAATACATCAGATTTTATTTTTAGAATATAAACCCACACCCTTTTAGAGTATTCATCTATAAATATCACAAAATATTATGATCCTCCAAAATAAAATGTAGGGGATGCCACCCAAACATATGAATGGATATAATCTAGAAAACCCTTACTAGTATGACTTATTGTTTTAAACTTTTGTCTACACTATTTTCCAAAAACAAAATGCTTGCATAAATTCAAATTCAAAGAATTTGAATCTGGAAGTAATTTATGATTTATGAGTACCTTGAGCCCTTTCTCACTCATATGGCCTAGTCGATGATGCCATAAATGAGAAACTTCATTTTCTTTCTTAGATACCACTTCTTATTCATTTATCTAAGTGCTCCCTTCCAACTTGTAAATATTTCCAATCTGTGTAGCCTTCATTACCACCAAAATTCCCTTTGACACGTTCAATGCTCCACCTTGAATTGCAAATTTATAACCTCTAGAATCCAAAAGACCCAAATAAATTAAATTCTCTTTGAGTTCAAGTACATGTATTACATATTTTCAATGTCCTTACAATACCATCAAACATCTTAATATTTTTTGGCCCTTGGTTATGGAAGCAAGTGAAGATCAAGGAAGAAATGGAAAAATGACTTGGGAGGGGGTCAAGGTCTAGACGAGAGTATGTCATGAGGAGATATTTCTATTGAGAGAGAGGTATTGTATTGGGACAACAGTTGGTATTGTAAGATCTTCAGTTGTGTGCGAAGATCAACCCTGCAGCTGAGTGCGTAGGGAGGGGATAGGGAGGAAGAGAGAGATCTGCAAGATAAGAGTATAGATAAGAACTGTATGCTTTCATCTTAACATATTATAATGCACAGTTCTATGGATGTAGCCCTAGAGAGAGGATGAACCACATATATCTCGAGTTATGTATGATTGATGTTGTGTTCTTTATCATTTGATATGTTGCTATTGTGATATTGTGCTAGATCTGAGAGATATCTAGCACAGTAGGTTTAAGGAAGCTAAAGAATAACAGGTTGATGTGTGTTGTTGCTTTAAATCCACTTTGTATTTCCTCTGGTTGTAGACACCCGTGTCCTGCAACCCCCCTATAGCTACTTTGGGTGAGACTACATATGCTTCATAGGTTTTGTCGAAAGAGCCAATAGTTAGGGATTGTTGGTGTGTTGTTAGAGCTGAACCCTAGGTCTGCCCCTCTGCCAACAAATCGTTCCATTGACGGGACATGAATCTTCTTGAGGGAATGTCAAGGTGGTTTCCATCAAAGATGGAGATTTAGAAGTGGATAGAAGATCAAGAAAAGGACTTTGTTGAATCCCATAACAAGAACCCTAATCTTAGTACATATGATTGGTTAGGAAGATATATCTTTACTGGTATACACGAAAGTTTCTTTGGAGGAATCCATCAGGAGCTATATGAGTAGTTAGCTAGGCTAGTAGATACCCAGTTTGAGATCAGATCTAGACCTCCTGTGGTTTGGATGTCGACGCTAGTCAAAAAGGTCAAGAGAGTTGACAACACCGTGTCAAGAGCAGTATAGCATTGGTTTGATAACACCATTGGAGGCTATATCACTGAGTTTGTTGTTGATAGAATAGAGTCATATAGCCAAGCTGAGAGATATTTATTTAAGGGACCTAGAGGGGAATTTTTACACTTTTTGAAGTTGAATATAAAGATTCTATTGCATGAGAAGAACATCCCAAAGATATAATAATCGGTTAGATCGAAAAAGATAATGTTCAAAAATTCAGACAGCAATAGTGACACAGATGTTGGACATATGCGCAGTGGGAGAGTGTTCAGAGAACTTCATCTCACGAACCTGTTTAAGAAGAAATACAGAGACAAAGGTTTTTACAGTGGAGAAGAGGCAGATCTGACAGACGAAGAGTATTCAGAGTCTGCTAGGACAGAGGAACCTCGTCGAGAAGAGCCAGAAACAACACGAATTGCACCGACTACTAAACTAAGTACTGTCACTCCTCCTATTGTTTCAACAACGTTAAGTAACTAGAGTAACCTAAGTCATCAGAATACTCAGAGCACTGGTACAAGTAGCTCAATACCTATTCAGTCAGGAAACCTAGGAAGATCTATGGAATATGAAATGAGGTTACCTATGTTTAGGGGAGATGGATCTGAAGATCTTGATCAACATTGGTTTTAATGTGAATTTGTATGGGGCATTAAGAATTTCATTGAAGAAGCAGTTAAGACAGCTCAGTTTAGTACTAACCTAAGGGACCGTGCACTAAGATGGTACATGAAACTTGTCCAAGTAATTGCATAGCCCAAACCATTGAATCAAATCAAGAATGAATTGGTTGCAGAATTCAAAAAACCCAAGTCTGAGTCACAATGCATTACAGAACTAAAAGAAATCAATTAGAGAGTTGATCTGGATTATTTTCGGCACGAAATGAGAGCGGAGATATAATAAAGAAATGCACAGAGATATTGTAGATATTCAATAATATAACAGAAATGTATCAGAGATGCAACCATAAACACAGATATACAATAATACACGATTTCTATTAATCAAAGAAATGTACAGAGACTGTAAAAATACAGAGTGAAAGACTCGCTAGAATGGTGGCAGCTTATCTCTAAGAAGAGATGCAACGGCTACTTGCATTCGCAAGAAGATGATTATAATGAGGCTCTAGAGGCCTTTTTACAATAAACAGGAATGTTAAAATTCCTAGACATCCAAAAACCTAACCCTAGGAGATGAAGCGCCAAAATTCATGTGGGCCTCGTTTGGGTAAGTTAGTACATCAACTTCCCAGGGTCGTAACTTTTGCATACGATCTTCGTTTTAGGCGTATGATAGCTCATTGGAAAGGTATAGTTGAGGAGATTCATTTTGGGGGATCAATCATGAATTTTTCTATCATTGAGAACCTTTATCTCGAAAAACCTTCATTTAGGCCCTCAAAATGGCCCCGGAAGTTAAAACCTACTAAAAATAGTAAATTGCCAAAATTGCCAGAAAATTGTTTTGAGCCAGTCGAAAAAGGTGGGTGGCCACTGATATCCACTTGGATCAATCCTCCCTCCTTAGGAATTAATGGTCTCCATTGCATTGATTTCCCAGGGGAGAGGGAAAAGCGTTTGCTGGATCTGCATCTGGGTGAGCTGCTTGTATTGTTGGAGACGTCGCGTTGCTTAGTTTGTGGAAGTCTGTCATGAACCTGTTGAAGTTGAGGTTGTTCAACAAGTCTAGATACATGAGAGGAAGGTGTGTAGAAGGAATTTTTGTGCTTTGTTGCAACCTTATCGACCTGCTTCTGTTGGATAGAAGGTGCAGGGGGCGAAATTGTAGTGGTTGCAATGTTCTTTTGTTCCCCTTTCGAATAGATTGTAAAGAAGATGAATTTTGCAGTATGAGATACTACCTTGTGTCACTTTTTAGGTGGAATAATAGTTGGAACTACCTATGGTATTCTTTAGAGATGACCCCCCAAAGTAACAATGACACTACGAGGTCGAGACTCATAAACATCATGGCGCTTCCATAGATATGGTTGGCCCAAGAGAACATCACAGACATCCAGTGGGGAAACATCACATAATACCTCATATTTGAAGGGTTGGATGTCATATGACAATCGACATTGTTGGATGACACGAAGATCTCATCCTTGGCGAAGCCACTCGATGTTGTATGGTTGCGGGTGTGGTGTTGTCGACAATCCCAACTGTTTGATGACCTCTACTGAGATGAGGTTCTTCTGGCTTCCGCTATCAACAATAAAATGTAGCGGGGTCCCCTTCACCCACATCTGTGAATGAAAAAGGTGCTCCCCCTCTTCAGGATTTGTTGGTTCTTCTGGTTGAATTGTTGCGATCGTGACTAGCAGTGGGGTCTGCGTCAATGATCTATCCTTTACCAATATTTTTAGAATCAGATTCTAAATCAGGGTTCGGCTCCTTGTCTTTGATCTCGACCACCAATGACTATTTTGAGCGACATTCATCGGTGTTGTGCCAAGGGATTTTGTGGAAATCACACCATTTTCCGGTGTCCTTCTTTGTCTTCTCGTGACCTTTCTTTTCCCGTGTCTTGGACTGGTTTTCAAGAGACTGTTTGTTAGGGTCGTCTTTGTCATACTTTGGTTGTTGTGGATTTTCAAACCCGAATTCCTGTTTGTTCTAGTGCTTAAATATCTTCTCAATTTTAACAGCATATCGATAAGTAGCACCGAGTGATGAGATGTCCAGAAAATCCATTTCAGTTTGGATGTATCTGTGTAGAGCCCCACGGTATTTCAGAACCAAATTTCGATCAGAGTCTTTGATACCCAGCTTGGTTCACAAGGTATGGAAGGTATTGGTGAACTCTGAAACTGATTGGCCCCTCTCTTGCTGTTGATTAAGGTTGGTTGTCATTGATGTCAACCCTTGAAGAAAGACCCATAGCACAAAGGTTTGGGTAATGGACCCAATAGTGTTTGATGTAAATATGACTCATTATTATTTTGTCATGTTTGATAAGAAGTAAATATGGATGAACTCCAAAGTGGTCCCCTTATGGTGAAAGCCCTCACGGGAAGACGCTTTGTGGAGTAAGAGAACCCATG
>ML785334.1:538475-554266 GCA_009831015.1 Picea engelmannii
TGGTGTATTGTGTATGTGTATGATTGTTCATTTGTTCATTGCTTATTTACTCTGCAGTTATTGGATAATAATGCTTCATTGATATAGCACTTGGATTATATGGTTAAAAGGGACTAAATTTCTCTATTACTGATTCACCCCCCGCCCCCTCTCAGTAATCCAACACTTGTCGTAGTGTGGCCCATCTCATGTACTGGTCCTAATAGTTGCCAACAGGGTAATATTGTTCTTTTACCGCATCCACAAAAAAATCCCAAGTGGGATCAACCCCATATATTCCAGACTCCTCTATAGAACTTTTGTCCCAGTAAGTTTCCCACCAATGTTTGACATGAGGGAGAGATTTAAGGAGTGCGAAGGTGATCTTTTCTTTGTCAGAAAAATTGTGAACAGAGAAATAACCTTCTAGCAAAGTTAACAATTTTTCTAGGGATTTTGCATCTATCTGTCCTTCAAATACAGGAATATCAAAATTAAATTGTACCTTGAAAGGCGAGGTGCCTCCAAAGTGGCCACTTGATGAATATGTGTCTGATGTTATCGGCAGGCATTGAAGGATGTGGGTAAAATTCTCCATCATTTCATCCCTCTGTCACGTGAGAGCTTGCTCAAGAAACAGATTGATAGGATCGTCTGCTCCGTCGTTTTTATTTTCTTCCGCCATTGAGGGTTTCTCGGGTGTGCGAGAGCGATTGTATTCAAGAGAGACAAGCTCAAGACCCAACTTTCTATACTTGGACCTCGTCGGGGACATGCACTGAAAAAATGATCAAGAGCAGCCTGCTCTGATACCACTGATCTGGATTATTTTCGGCATGAAATGAGAGCGGAGATATAATAAAGAAATGTACAGAGATATTACAGATATTCAATAATATAACAAAAATGTATCAGAGATGCAACCATAAACACAGATATACAGTAATACACGATTTCTACTAATCAAAGAAATGTACAGAGACTATAAAAATACAGAGTGAAAGACTCGCTAGAATGGTGCCAACTTATCTCTGAGAAGAGATGCGACAGCTACTCGCATTTGCAAGAAGATGATTATAATGAGGCTCTAGAGGCCTTTTTACAATAAACAGGAATTCCAAAAGTCCTAGACATCCAAAAACCTAACCCTAGGAGATGAAGCACCAAAAGTCATGTGGGCCCCGTTTGGGTAAGTTGGTACATCAACTTCTCAGGGTCGTAACTTTTGCATACGATCTTCGTTTTAGGCGTATGATAGCTCGTTGGAAAGGTATCATCAGGGAGATTAATTTTGGGGGCTCAATCATGCCCTTAGCTATGATTGAGAACCTAGATATTGAAAAACCTTCATTTAGGCCCTCAAAATGGCCCCGTAAGTTAAAACCTGCTAAAAATAGTAAATTGCCAAAATTGCCAGAAAATTGTTTTGAGCCTGTCGAAAAAGGTGGGTGGCCACCGATATCCACCTGGATCAAGAGTAGTTGAACCTGTGTGGGAATTTGATCAAAGAATTAAGACCTTAACGGGTCGTTTGACTTTTAAGATCCTAGACGAGAAGAACAAGGAATGGTTCATTGCTTCCCTCTTGCCACACATCAGAGTTCCTCTAATGCAAAAAAAGATCACTTCAAAATTTGAGGCAATGGAGATCGTTGTGAAGTTAGAATCATCCACTATGGGAGAATCCATCTCAGGTATGAGTCAAATTTTGAGTTAGCTAACTAGCCTATCATTGCAAGTCGGAGATATGAAGAAGGAAAAAGGGAAGGATAAAAGAGAAGACATCTGGTGTATCAGATGCAAATCAGAAGGCCATGATAAGGATCACTACCCCTTATTCCATGAGTATTTTACCTCTAGAGATATGAGCCCTTTGAAACAAGTTACCCTACCCTGGTGCGAGGTATGTAGAAATCGACATCACCTTGGTGAATGTTACTATTTGCAAAAGTATGTCCAAACACCCACAAATATTTATTGCACGTTCTATAATTCGGTGGGGCATGATGATAGGAATTGCAGAGCTTATGATATCATGCATGAAAGGTCAAGGGATATATACAAAATTCAAGGCAAAGTACAACAAGGAGGCACTGAGCAGTATAATTCTTGAGGAAGAGGAAACTTCAAACCTCACGGTGGATTCTAAGGAAGAGTAAGAGGAGGAGGTATGGGTCAAGGATGAGGATAGATCATTTGTTATAAATATATGTAGCCTTGACACTTAGAAAGGGACTATCAGAACCCTTGTACAACTTGCAGCTACTGCAATTCATTTGAACATGTTATTGAAGATTGTCGTTTACTGCTAACCAAACTTCAGGAGAGATGAGGACCTCAGTAGAACCAGCAAATACAACTGATCAAATTAGAACCTCGTAGAATAGATACCAGATTCATTGTTATCACTAGAGGAGGTGTTGTTATAGGAGAAGGCAGAGTGACTCCAGAGAATAATATTGAAGGACTAGGAATAAGAAACGCTATAGAGAAGACACAAGAAATTGATCCAAGGAAAGAGAAGAAAACATTTGAGGAAGAAAGAAAAGAATTTGGAAGAGATCATGCCTCTTCATCAAAGTTTCAACCAGAAGTAAGAGAATGTGGAATGCCTCTAGCATTTGATCATTCTTCTCTATCAGGAGATGGAAAAGAGGTGAGTAAACTTGCCAGCTTCTTGCATACTTTTATTGAGCTGATTAAGGATGAATAAGCTATACAAGAAGTACAAAATTTGGTATGACAGTATGAGATAGGAAGGGTATATCCTTTGTTGAATAAAGCATTACATAAACTATCCAATAAGAGAAAGGAAAATAAAGAGATACACCTTAATGCTCAGATTGGAGATTATGATATAGATTATGTGGTCCTTGACTTAGGGTCAGAAGTCAATGTCATGACGAAGCAGACCTGGGCATTGATGGGAAAACCTAAGTTGATCTATTCCCCTACCAGGATTAGGATGGAAAATTAGAAGGCAATAAGCCCCTTTGGAAGGATGTAACAAGTCCCTGTGGACATCGATGGGGTGAGGACATTTGCAAATTTTGAAGTAATTGAGATAGTTGATGATAGTTGTCCTTATCCTGTGCTATTAGGAATCGATTGGGATTTCAACAATTCCACTGTGGTTGATCTAAAGAAAAGAATAATGAATCTTGAAGGGGATGGCCTTAGGGTCATTGCACCTTTGGATCCAGGTGAAGGTCAAAGATACAAAGAACCCATCAGAGAAGAAGATTGTGCATATGAATTAGAAAACATCTACAAGTTGATAGCAAGACAGCAAGACTACATTAATCCCATAGCAGATGGGAATTTAAGTTGGTGAAGTGAGAGTGCATGCTCATCAGATTCAAAAGAAGCATTGTATAAATGGAAGAATAATATGTATGAATTTTTTGCGTGGAGATGCGCCAGATTGACCAGAGAAGTTCGTTGGATCGACACAACAATAAGTAATTTTCCCACCTTTGATGGTTTAGATCAATTGGAAACTTTCTTGTTGGAATTTGAAGAAGTTGCACCAGCACAACAGAGGTTTTGGCACCAGACAAAGCTATGAAGTAAACTCTAGTAATATGGTGGGGAACACATAAGAAGAGCATCGCAGAATGGGTGCAATGTCGCACTTTGATGACAACACAATTTCTAGACAACATCGCAGGATGCGAAGTTTGGTATACAGGTCAAAGTTGTCCAAGAGACCATGTGTGCAGTTGCGAGGAGTCCTGGAGAAGCATTCCTCAAGAGCAATGGGTGCACAAATTTATTAACACTCTGGACACAACACCTATTAATTAGTACCTACAAGCTAAGATGCGCCTCATCACTGCAACTTGGGAAGGTATGACCCAAAACTTTGTAGCTACATTCTTGTTTGAAATTCAGTACCCTATGGTAGATCAATCTTTACAAGTTGCCAGACAGAAAGTGTTTAAGGAGGCACCTATCCTCCCTATGGAGAAATAAGAGGACGAATGGACTATGCCTCTTCAGAAATTGAAAGGTTTTTACAACATCAATGTCGATGACGATGATGATCCTAGGAATGTGAACATCGCAGAAATAGAAGGACAAAGATATGTAGAAGGACCAAGAGTCAAATTTCCTTTTATTGTGAAGCCCATTAAAATCCAAAAAGTTAATATAGGAACGGAGGAAACACCTAAACTAGAAAACGTTGGAGATTACTAGGATGAGGCCACTATTGACAAGATCATAGAGTTGTTGCATGAATATCAAGACCTTTTTCCAACAAAATTCACAGATATGAAGGGTATTAAAGGACCCATGGGGGAGATGAAAATTCCCTTAAAACCAAATGCAAGGCCAGTCAAGCAGAGACCCTACAGATTGAACCCAAAGTATAAGGAGAAATTCAAGGTTGAGCTCGATAGAATGTTGGAAGTAGGAATAATACAACCAGTCGAAGAGTTGGAATGGATTAGCCATATGGTGGTCCAAGACAAGAAAACAAGAGAGATCAGAATCTATGTGGACATGAGGAAGTTGAACGATGCCTGCCTACATGATCCCTTTCCTACACCATTCATAGACGAAGTGTTAGATAATGTTGGAGGACAAGAGGTATACTCCTTCATAGATGGCTTTTCAGGATACCACCAGATCAGGATTTCCAAAAAGGATCAACATTAGACCACCTTTGCAACAGAATGGGGATCTTACCAGTATACATTGATGTCGTTTGGATTAAAGAATGCACCAGCCATGTTTTCCAGGGTGGTGGTCGAAGCATTCAAAAAAAAATTACATAAATTTTTAGAAGCCTATTTTGATGATTGGACTGTGTTTATCTTATTAAAAGATCACATTGAATGCTTAAGGCTAATGTTGGATAAGTGTAGGCAATGCCAGATTGCCCCAAATCTGAAGAAGTGCATATTTTTATCACCTTTTGTATTTTTTCTAGGACATATTGTATGCAAGTTGAGGTTGCTGGTGGATCCCTCCAAGATTGCCATTATTGTTGATCTACCTCCCCCTACCTCAGTAAGACAACTGCACACTGCACTGGGACATAGAAGATACTACAGGAAGTTCATCAAGGTGTATGCACATATAAAAACACCCATGGAGAATATTTTGAAGAAAGATTTCCATTTTCAATGGACAGAAGAATGCTAGTAGAGCTTCGACACACTAAAACATAAAATGGTTACTGCGCCTATTCTGATTTTTCCAGATTGGAGCAAGGAGTTGTTGGCATGTTTACAAGAAGAGCGTGCTTTTCATTGATGGCAAGAACAACAACAACGATGACAAACAAGTAGACAAGGAAGATCAGCAGACATGCAGGCAAGGAAGAACAACAACAATCGAAAGGCAAGATCAAATCGTTGATCAGACTCCATTTCAAAGTTTCAGCTATCGGGATTTCAGATACCGTGAGTTGGGGATGTCAATAACTCTTACTACAGGAGTCCTGAAGTCGCGAAACCCGAAGTCATGAAATGAAAAATCACAAAATGTCAAAGACTCCATACCGGAGGTTCAAATACCGGGATTTGGAAATGTCAAGGACTCTCACGACAGGAATCCTGAAGTTGCAAAGTGAGAAAAGTCAAAAAGTTGAGCTAACTCCATTTCGTAGTTTCACAAATTGGGAGGTGGATTTGTCAAGAACTCTCATGTCAAGAATGTCAAAATCATGATGTACGAAATCACGAAGAGATCTGGACCGTCGAATCATCTAGAGTGTGGACCATTGATTCGACTCCATTTCGAAGCTTTGGATATCTGGAGTTGGAAGATTCAAGTGACGAGACTCTTCATCACAAGAGTCCCGAAGCGGAAAAATGCAAAACACCGAAATCCTGAATCAGGCACAAGGAAGGCCCATGAAGTGTCGAATTCACGACAAGATCTAGACCATTGGGTCCATAGAACACATGATGACAGATCGTCATTTCACTGACTGTAGAGTCAAAGGAATGGGGTTCCCTAACCTCTCAAACTCGCAACAGGAATTTGCAACATGCGAAATCGCGAAAGGCCAAATGTGAAATGTCGAAATGATCAGAGCTAGTGCAACCAAGCTCCATTTCAGAGCTTTAGATACTGGGACATAAAGCTTCAATAACTCATCACCACAGGAATGTTGAAGTGTCGAAAAGAAAAATCACGAAAGAACTATATGGATAAGCGCTCAGTCACCTCTTGTAGTCACATGGTCAAAGAGCTGTAGAGAAAAGATTGAAGCGACAAGCTCCTTTTTCAGAGTTTCGAAGATCGCAACTTGGAGAGTCGAGATGCCACACAACAGGATTGCCAAAATGCTAAAATGCAAAACACGTTTTGTCTCAGCCTATAGTCACAGTCATTGGTCACATCGATAGGAGATGGAGGAAGGAGCTCATGCAGAAAAGCTCCATTTTGGAGTTTTAGAGATCGGTACATGAAGAGTAACGAAATCTTTACCATAGGGATCCCGAAATGCCAAAGTACGAAATGGAGAAATGAACGCAAGATTAAATGAATTCAATTCAACGGTGCAGATGAATTTGAATAAGATTGGAGGGCCACTGTTGCACTTCACAGTGTAACTGCTAGAAACAAATGATGGTTTCTACCAGAGGATGAGCTCATCTATGACAGAGAAGACGAAGAGTCTCAACTGCCAGAGAAGCTAAGGAATCTCGATATAACACTGAGTGATGATGGATGCAGGGGTGAAACCACCAGAGAAGCTGAAGAGTTACCATGATGATCAGGCAAAGCACTCACAATGAGCAGGAGATGCAGAACAGAGAGAGACAAAATGGCACACAGGAGATGGGATAGTTGTGGAAGAGTGAAGTGGAGAAAACACCCTGATGTGGAGGAGATTGTGGGGAGAGGATGAAAGAGCAAGGAGAAGATTGCATGCACAAGGTGCACAAAGACTACAAGAATGTTGAACAAAGAAGAAATGGGGGTTGTTGTTGGGTGTGATTGAGGTGTGAAGAAGGAGGTAGAGCACAGCAGCAAAAATGTATAGAAGGGGAATGGTGCATTGAAGGGACATGGCACAGAGAGCATAAAAGGCAAGAGAACAGAAAGTGCAAGGAGTGTGCAGAAGACACTAATGCAGACAGAGCAGCATAGTGTATAAGAACAATGATGAGACCGGTAAGCCATTGAAGAACTTTATATCACTGTAATAAGTCATAATAGCAAAGATTTATATTTCAGGGTGGTAGGGAGGTGCTAGGGAGGACTGTTGTCCTCAAAGGTTCAAGTGGGTGCTTGAACAAAGGGAGTTGTAGCTTCCATATGGTTGCATCCAGAGAAACCAAGGTGGTGCAAGGGAGAACTATTGTTCTCTGTTATACAAGTTGGTGCCTGTGTGACTGGAAGTTGGTGCTTCCTGTTGGTTGTGGAGCCTGATTATCTTCCTGATTTATAGGTCTTTTACTTTCAGTCATGTTTATACCCCATGAAGTATTTACACCCGATAAGTATGTACACTTTTCCACGCAGGGGAGTGTAGAGGGGGGGTACCCCCTCTGCGGGGTCCGATGGGCTTATCCCCCCGCTGGGGGGTCTGGGGAAAAGTGGGCCCCCAGCAGGGGTTCGGGGGCGAAGCCCCCGAAGCAAAAATTGCCTTATAAAAGTATATTGTAATTTCATTGTAAATCTAGACCGTTCATTATAAGGTCGCAGATCTAACGACAGAGATTATGTTAGGGATTTTTTCCCTAGAAGGCAACCCTCTTTTATGAGGGAAATGTATTGCGACTATGATTGATGGTGAATGTTGTATTCTGAGAGAGGAGACTATGAGAGAAGGAAGAGGAAGTTACAGCGGGTTTTGTTGTAGGTTGTATCCCTTCATTTGTTGGATAATAATAAAGGAAGGACCTGGCAATTTCTCTGGTGGGCGTAGCCCACACTGGGTGAACCACGTAAATCTATGTCTCTCTTGTATTGTGTCTTCTGTGTTTTGTTTCTGCATTTGTTTTATTTTATTTCTCTGTGGTCCTATTTTTCTAACTCTTCCATCCAGTTGGTGTTGGAACACTTAGGGAGTTGGTGCTTCCTTTTAGTGGGTGCTAGAGAAACCAGGGAGTTGGTGCTTCCTTCTAGTTTGTGCTAGAGAATCCAGAGAGTTGGTGCTCTCAGCAAGTAGCAACTTGCATAACAGAGGTTGTAGCCTCATTATGAGTTGGTGCTCATATGTATGATAATGTAAAGAATGTACAGATTACTTATCATATAAAGAAGAAGAGGTTTTTACCGTTTATGGGTTTCCTCAGGAAATATCTATCTTTGTGTATCTCATATGTGTGAATGATGTTGAATGTTCTATTGCTTACTTCCCTGCATTATTGTGATTGTCATTAAGTGATCTAGAAAGAGTTTAAAATAAGTATTATTGTTTAAGCAAGGTTACAACTGATTCACCCCCCCCTCTTAGTTGTCCAACAGGAGTTTCATGTACATGTCGATGCATCCTCTATTGCCTTAGGAGCAGTGTTAGCATAACCAAGAGAAGGAGAAGGAGACATCGACCACCCATTAACCTTTGCTAGCAGGAAACTATCCTCAGCTGAGATAAATTACACCACCACTAAAAGGGAAGGTTTATCCATGGTGTGCGTGCTCCATAAGTTTTGTCATTATTTGTTGGGAGGACATTTCAAGATGTTCATTGACCACTCTACATTGAAATACCTAATCAACAAGGCAGTGTTGGGGGGGAGAATATGCATATGGATTCTGTTATTTCAGGAATATGATTTTGAGGTCGTAGTTAAGCCAAGGCGAATGAATAAGGTACTTGATCATTTGTCCAGACTAAAGCATGGGGAGGAACCTACTAATCTAGAGGATACACTACTGGATGCATAACTGCTAGCCATCAGGAATTTTGATGATCACTTCGCGGAGATAGTACATTTCTTGTCTACAGGAATGGCACCAGGTAATTATACAATCATCCTAAAGAAACAGTTGGTAGTGCACGCTGCATAATTTTCACTTATAGCTGGACAACTATACAAGATGGGACTTGACGAGATATTGAGGAGATTTGTTATGGAGGTAGAGAGGCCACTGATCCTCGTAGAAGCACATGAAGGCATCGCAGGAGGGCACTATGCAAGAACAGCAACAACACAGAAGATTCTTAGGGCTGGCCTTTGGTGGCCTACTCTACATAAAGATGCCAAGGAATACTATAAGGCCTGTGATGTATGCCAGGGAGTTGGGAAACCTTCCAGAAGAGATGAAATGCCTTTAGCATCTCAACTGACCTTACAGGCATTTGAGAAATGGGCCATTGACTTCGTGGGACCTATCAACCCACCAGGAAAATGCACAGGAGAAAGATACATCATCACTGTGACATATTACTTGACTAGATGGGCCAAAGTAAAAGCAGTCAAGCACTGTAGTGAAACCACAACTAGGCGCTTCATATTTGATGATATCATAACTAGGTTTGGATGCCCAAAGATCCTTATGAGAAACCAAGGAACACATTTTATCAATAAGACTATTGAAGCCTCGACTCAGGAATTTGAAGTTCACCATCAGAAGAGCACACCCTACCACCCGCAGGCGAATGGGATAGTTGAAGAATTCAATAAGATCTTGGAGACAACACTGATGAAGATATGCAGTGTGAACAGGGATGACTGGGATTTGAGAGTACCAGCAGTGTCATGGGCCTATAGAACCACTTGCAAGAAGATGACCATCTAGACTCCCTTTCAGTTGGTCTATGGCCTAGAAGCAGATGTGCCCATGGAATATTTGGTTCCTAGTCTGAGAATTTCAGCCTTTACAGATATGGATGACACTGGCGTTGTGAAAGAGAGGCTTTCCCAATTGGTAGAACTAGAAGAAGACAAATTTATTGCAGGATTTCACCAGCAAGTTCAGAAGGAAAGAGAAAAGGCCTACCATGACAAGCACATCAAGAAGAGAGCCTTCAAGCAAGGAGATCCAGTATTGGTATATGACAGTAAGTTCATGAAGCATCTAGGGAAGTTTAGGATGCATTGGATTAGGCCATATGAGGTCACCTATGTTACAGAAGGAGGATTTGTGCAATTGAAGACATTGAATGGAGAATGGAAGGAAGGATTAGTGAATGGGAGCCAATTGAAATTGTACTATGACAACCATTTGCTTCACAACTCTCAATAAAAGCATAAATAAAAGGGTCTAGGTACCAGGTGCAGTTGAAATTGGGTACCAGAAATAGAAAATGCAGTCTGCATAAGGAAGGGAAGGACATAGCAGAAAGCACAGGCTGCCCTTTGCAATCTGAAGACAAAATGAAACAAAAGATTCATACCTGAAGTGCCTCGGGACGAGTCACATGTCAGTGTTGGGGGCCTATTGGCCCTTAGTTATGGAAGTAAGTGAAGCTCAAGGAAGAAAATTCAAAATGAGAACTATGAAGAAGACACAGTGGCTGATACTAGGTCGAAGTGAGCAAAAGAGCAGAAAAGACAAAGTGAAGTAAGAGAAAGAAAGGTGTTGGATGAGGAGATCGAGGCTGAAAGATCAACAAAATAGATGGATTGTGGACATCTCAGTAAGAGGAAGAATATGTCAATAGATGCTTTGGAGCACCGCGTGAGAAAGAAGGAAAGATAGGTTGGCGAAGCCTTGAAAATGCGGGTCAAGTTGACCTAGGGTTTTAGACAACTAGGGTTTTGGAATTTAGAATTTTGGACACCTAGGCTTCGACCTAAGACTTTTGGTAAGCTATTTTAATGTATAAATAAAGGTCAAAGGACCTGGGAGGGGGTCGAGATCTAAACGAGAGTATGTTATGAGGAGATATTTCTATTGAGAGAGAGGTATTGTATTGGGAGAGCAGTTGGTATTGTAAGATATTCAGTTGGGTGTGAAGATCAACCCTACAGCTGAGTGTGCAGTGAGGGGAGAAGGAGGAAGAGAGAAATATACAAGCTAAGATTGTAGATAAGAACTGTATGCTTTCATCTTAACATATTACAAAGCACAGTTCTATGGATGTAGCCCTAGAGAGAGGGTGAACCATGGATATCTCATGTTATGTATGATTGATGTTGTGTTCTTTATCAGTTGATATGTTTCTATTGTGATATTGTGTTAGATCTGAGACATATCTAGTGGAGTAGGTTTAAGGAAGCTAAAGAATAACTAGGTTGTTGTGTGTTTTTTCTTTAAATTCACTCTGCATTTCCTCTGGTTGTAGACACATGTGTCCTGCAACCCCCCTATAGCTACTTTGGGTGAGATTGCATCTGTTTCGCAGGTGTTTCTGAAAGGGATAGTAGTTAGGGCTTGTTGGTGCGCTGTTAGATCTGAACCTTGGGTCTACCCCTGTGCCAACAATATTAATGATCCCAACCCCAACAATCTTACAAGAAACATTGTTTCCCATAAGAACAATACCAACATCAACAACTTGGTAAGAAGAAAACCAACTTTTATGTGGACACATGTGATGTGAAGCACTAGAATCTAGTAACCATTCTTTATGATATTGTAAGAAATTACAAATAGATAAAACTTCATCAACCATACCTGAAATTGTATCAACCAGATGTGTTTCCTTTTTGGAGTCATCCTTGGATTCTTTCCTCTTCCAACGATTTTCTTGAGATGCCCAGATTTATTTTTGTACCAACATCTTAGTTTACTCTTTTTTTCCTTTTGACTTAGATCTTTATGTACCTCTCGATTTCTTCCTTCTTTCTTTGGATCGACCCCTAACCACCATTTTTTCTAGTGTGTAGGTTTCGATGCTAGAATTCCTATGCAACTCCTCAGACAACAAGACTCGCACAACATAATCACAATCAAGAGTGTCAGTTCTTCCAAAGCTAATAGAAGTGACTAAGTGATCCAAATATTTAGGAAATGAACACAAAAATGTAACTACCTTGTCTTCATCATCGATTTTTAGATCCATACTACTTAATTGGCATATAAGAATATTACAAACATTTAAATGATCAACAATTTTGGTACCTTCCTTCATTCATAAACTGTACAATTTCCTCTTCAATTTGATTCAATTTGTCAAGGATTTTTTCATATAAAGTCCCTCCATTTTTCTCCATAATCATGTTATTGTTTCCTCTCCAATAATATTGAATAGAATATCATCTTCTAGACACAGCCAAAAAGTGTTCAGATCTCTCACATCCATATCTTTTTAGTGCTTGTATGTCATACTTGTCAGTTTATTTGTCTTGATTTCCAACACCTTGTGCATAGCTTGTTGCACCAACATATATCACATCTTGAGCTTCCACAACTCAAAGTTATTCTTCCCAATAAACTTCTCCACCTCAAACTTAGCATTTGAGACTTTTTCCATTGACTTTACACATAGGCTCCCTCCAAATAGAATTTAAAAAGAAATATGTCAATTCAAAATTTGGAATTTCAAAAAAATATATACGTCAACCAAAATGCTAGACTAGGCTCCACAACCTCCACTAGATTGTTGAACACTCTACCTCTACCAAATATTGGGAAACCATGTGGAAAATGTTCCTAAAGAGAGACTCAACCTCCTCCTTCCCAACTTTCACCAAATTGGGCACAATTCTCTGTCTTTAATCCAATAGGGAAGATCATGAAGAGACAAAACATGTCGGATCTTTATAGACTTGACTTAGGAATTGTTCAACACTACAAACCTAGAATGCACAGAGAGAGAGAGATATTCAACCTCGACTTTGTAGAATTATGAGGAGACAATTACAATCAGAAAACACAACAAACAATACAAAGTTTGAAGCAAAACATCAAAGATATCAATTCTTGAGATTCTTCCTTCTCATTTTTTCTCTATGTTTTTATTGAATAACTAATGCATTCATATATATCCTTCGGATTTCTACAAATATGGAAATTGCTACAAATCATTTGCAACTAATTCTAATCATTTGAGGATAATTATAAATAATATAAATTATGATGATAACACTTCCTAACCCTAATTTATGTTGCAAATAGTCTAATCATAATTTGCTGACAATATCATAGTCTGCCAACAATTACAATAATAGAAATTAATCATTATCTTCAACACTCCCCCTTAATGATTAATGAGGTGATTCCAAGCATATTTATCATGTAATGAAACTTCTCTCTTGGTAGTTCTTTGGTGAAGATATCAAAAATTTGATCATTTGTTTTACAAAACTTTAATTCAAATTCTCCTTTTCTCACATGATCTCTTATGAAGTGATATTTGATATTAATATGTTTAGTGCAACTATAACATAATATTTTTACTTATAGAAATTGTGGACATGTTGTCAAAATAAATAATTGTGGCATCTTGTTGTTCTTGTTTCAAATATGTCAAGATTCTCTTCAACCAAATTGCTTCACTTGTTGTTGATGTTAATGCAATATACTCTACCTCTGTAGAAGATAATGAAATAGTTGGTTGTTTCTTTGAAGACCATGATATTGCACATGATCCTAGGATGAAAACATAACCTGAAGTACTTTTTCTATCATCAATACATCCATCTGAATCACTATCTATATAACCAACCAACACAAACTTATCTTTTGAAGTATATCAAATGCCAAAATTGCTTGTTCCATGGACATGCCTCAAAATTATTTTTTCTTCTCCAAAGTGAATCTTACTTGGACTTGGCATGAATCTAGAAATTAAACTTATTTCTTGCAAAATATCAGGTCTAGTTGTACTAAGATACATGAGACTGCCTATTAAACCCCTATAGGATTTAACATCTACCATTTTTGCTCCATCTTCTACAAAAAACATTTTATTTGTGTTGACAAGTGTGCTCATGGGATCACAATTTTCCATTTTCCATTTGTGAAGAAGAGTTGTAGCATATTCTTCTTGTGAAATAAAAATACCATCATTGATTTTCCTCACTTTTATGCCAAGAAAATAATGCATCAAACCCAAATTAGTCATTTCAAATTCAATCATCATAGCTTGGTTGAAATCTTCCACTAAGAAAATACTTGAGGATGTATATATCAATTCATCTACATATAAGAAAAGAATAAGTAGAAAATTTGTACCATTTGACTTGATATATAATGTGGGTTCATGTTCTCTTCTTTTAAATCCCCTTTTCAAAAAATAATTATCTATCCTGGTATATGATGCTCTTGGAGCTTGTTTAAGAACATAAAATCCCTTTTTAATGTGTAAAATTTATGTTCATTTTCCTTAACTTCATATCCTTGGGGTTGCTAAACACAAACATATTATTTCAAAACACCATTCAGAAATAATGATTTCACCTCAAACTAATAAACCAACCATTTATATTGTGTTTCTAATGCTAAAACGGTTCTTATTTTATTCAGTCTTGCAACAAGAGCATATGTTTCATTGTAGTATATACTTGGATGTTGAGCAAACCCCTTTGCTACCAACCTTGCTTTGTTCTTTTGTATGGACCCATAAACTGCATACTTTGTTTTGTACACCCATTTTACCCCAATGACTTATTTTTAGTAGGAGATTCCACAAGCTCCCATTTTCATTCCTTTTAATGGTTGCAATATCTTCATCCATTTCTTTGCACTATGCTTCCTGTTTACTGCATATTCAAAGAATATTGTCTTTGCTTCAATATGATATATTGAAGCAAAGTTAAAATATCCATAAATTTCATTTAAGGATTTTACCTTTCTTGGAGGAGGGCCTGGACTTGAGCAAGACTTGAAGTTGAAGAAGATGATGGTGCAGTATACCTAGGGAGGTAATATGGGAGGTACCCAAGGGGAATCAGGTTATGTATTATTAGTGGGGGTCATTCAATGTAAGGTGGACTAGGTCCACTATATTTTTAAATAAGGCTCACTATGGTAGTTAGATATAATAAATAGGATTTCTAGAAGATTCCTTCTCTAAAATATTCCTAGAAGATAGAGAATGTTTTATAAAGAAGTGTAAACAATATATTGGAACATGGTGAAGAATATTGTTATTGTACAAAGTATTTCTTCGGAGTGCATTCCTTCCATAAGGAATAATATATGGTGTTACCCTACCTCAAGGGTTTTGTATACATTCTTGTGTTCATTATTGGTGAAAGGTTTGGTATATTCTTGGTTATTTATGAATTATATTTAACATTTTTTATAATATCTATTGAGGTATTTAAAAATTGGTATCAGAGCTCTTTCCTTGGCAAAAGAAGGGAACAAATTTTTGGGTCATTTTGCAAATTTGTTCAAAGGGAAAAAGGGGGCGGCGCACTTCAAACTTAGATTCAAAATGTTCCACTCAATATTTGCAGAAAATGATTGGATATTTGAATTCATCTTGGAAAAATACCCAATTTCATAAACAAAATCAGTCGAAACGGAGTTCGGGAAATAAAGTTATAAGCTTTCTAAATTCATCCATTTTTAGGGTTTTTTCTGGAAAATGATGTGTGGTTAATTTTTACAAATCCTAGTTCTATTTTTGGGGTTTTCATAGCAAGATGTATTTTACAGGGAAATATGATGGCCCTAGTATCGAAGAATTTATAAAAGAAGAGAAGGCAGTTTGGAAAAATTGGAAACTTATGTTACTTCTCAGTTTCAAAGATGATGCTAAGATATGGTGGTAATCATTGGACTCTACCAAGATGATAGGCACTTTCTGCTGAAACATTTAAATGAGTACTTTTAGATAGGTGGTCTCATGTTGGAAAAACTTATATAGAACACACCAAGGTTTTATTTTCATGTGGAAACTCCATACTACAGGTCCATGGATGCATTCAACAAGAGAAGGTTATTATTTTTATCAACCCTAGTTGCCAACAATTTTTAATCAATGTTCAGTTGGTTACTAAATT
>ML785335.1:12453-25990 GCA_009831015.1 Picea engelmannii
TGCTCAGCAGTACAGAATGCAATATATATAACTGGGAATTTGTCTACCACAGCCGTGGGAGATTTCCCAAATTGGAATTGTGACCACTTGCCATCGTTAACTTCGTCCCATCGGTGGCCCACAGAAAAAGTCAACGATTCTCTTCGCCGCTGGCCCTCGAATCTACAATCGGTATACCGTAACAGAGTAGTCTAAACGTTGTATCTTTTTGGGTTTTTTTTTTTCTATTTTGTCCAAAATAATGTAACATTGTATTTTTTTGGTTTTTTAAAGTTATTTTTTTGTTTTTGTTTGATTTTGTCCGAAATCTGGTGATGAATGGTTGGATCTGCAGATTTGAGTGGTTAAGATTGTATAATGTGAGTGTCCCAGGAGTTTTTCAGCAAATTGAATTCATTTATGCATTCAGAAAGGCAATTTAAACAACAGAAAATAAAAATTTTATTCAAACCAAAAAATCCAAAAGGTAGAACGTTTAGCCAACACTGTAATAGTAACCACCCACCTCTAGTTAATTTGGCTCAGAAATTTTTTAAAATGCATGAAATCAGAATCAATTTAGATTGTTGTAAGTGTAGATTTAGAATCAATTTTTTAAAATGCATGAAATCAGAATCAATTTAGATTTGAAGTGTACAATCAGAATGTTTTTGAAATGGTGTACTCTATTTTTGCATTCAAAAATGTATTTTAAATAACAGAAAGTTGTGATTTTGTGTAGATTTATGTTGCTAGATTTCAAAAAAGAGATAAAAACTTATAACAGTTAGACAACAGTTAGACAATGCCTTTGAAAATCAATCACATTGAACTAGATAATACATATTATTGTATTACAGTGAATTTTGTTCATTTAGAAAACCTTACTTTTTCTTAGGTATTTTTGAGATGGTTTTTTTTTATAAAACTGTCAGAAATGAAATTTAAAAAAAAATTAGAATGGTAGATTTTATTGGTTCAACATACATATTTCTAATTATACATTTAGAAATACTATTTAAACATTGTAAAATTGTGATTTTGTTAATAATCAGGTCAGTCTCAGAAAAAGTCACATTTAGACTACACCAAATGTTTTGGGTTTTAACAAGGAATCAAGATATACATTAGATGACAGTTATTAATAATAATCATAATTTCAGTTATTATTAATAATAATAATTTAAGGTCACCGCCAAACCACACCAAATTGATATATAAAACCTCCTTATTTGTGGAATAAGAATACTCTATTCCTAATAACAGTACTCTATTGGAATAGCAGATGGCTTGTTTCTGCTGGCTGGTCTTTCTTGTTTCTCACCTCACGGGAACAAAAAGGATAAACCATCTATATGACTGCTAAAATGTAATGAGATATACATATCCTACCTCTTCTAATCTATATTTTATTAAAAAAAGATAAACTGATTTAAATGAAGATATGCTTATTATAGATGAATATAGATGAAGATAACATTATTTAAAGGAACATATATGCATGTACTGTTTAAAAGAAGAAAAATTGAGTTACATGAAGAAATGCTTAGTGGAGATGATAAGGACATTATCTAAAATAATAAAGGTACATGTATTGTTTAGAAGAAGCTATGCAGAAAAAATTGAATTACATGAAGACATGCTTACCGGAGATGATAAGGACATTATTTAAAATAAGGAAATGCTGAAAAAACTGAGTTACATGATAAGGATATGCAGAAAAAACTGAGTTACATGAAGACATGCTTACTGGAAATGGTAAGGACATTATATAAAATAATAAAGGTACCTTTATTGTTTAAAAGAAAAAAGACTAAGTTACATGAAGATACGTATATGCTTCTTGGAGATGACAAGGACAATATCTAAAATAATAACATTATTCCTTTCTGAAAACCCTTATCATATAAATCGACTGATAAGGTTCATTTCTGAATGTATTTAAATTTCTTTGATGTGAAATTTCAAATCAAAAGATATAAAAAGATTGGTGTGTTCACTCTATATGTAATACCTCTTACTCCATGTCCTCTGTTTTTCTATCATAAATATCTTCTGGAAGGTTCCATTCAATTATTGGGGCTACGGATGTAACTTAAAAGCTGTCCACGGTTTCCTGCATGTGATTAAATTCTCCCATGGTTTAGCGATTATAAATTGTATGTATAATTATTTTTAATCAATAAATGTCTTAATCAATGAATGGGTGAGACTGAAAATATTAACTTTCTTGACGTTTAAGTTTAGCATTACTTAACTTGTTTACTACTATTTTAATTTTATTTAATAAGAATAAGAAATAATTTTCATGGTTTATCAATTACCACGAAACATATTTTTACAAATGAAAACAAGATTATTTAAGAATTGAGTCTCAAAATCATGTGCGCTTAATCTCTCCCCTCAAAAACCTAACCCTAATTCTGTGTTTCTAGATCTCTCTATACTATACCCTTACGTGTCTGGCATAGTGTTTTCAAAAGGATTGAATTCACAAAACCCCCAAACTTAGACTTCATAAACTGTAAACATAGCCGAGGTGTCTAATTAACCCCCAAAATTTGATCGCCCCTAGAATTTTAAACATATCAGAGGTCATTTTCTACACAGATTTTAATCCATAGTGGCTGCACCCATATGTGATCCAATAGTCATCTCTATTACAGACCAGACTGCGCCATCCACTGAGGTTGCAACAATAGATGTTGCCTCATAGCAAGTTGTACAGTTAAGCACTCCACCTGCTAGAAAATTTCCACCGTTCCCTGAGTTATTCATGATGAGATCAGTTGATGAATCATTTTTATATATCATGAATGGAATTGATTTTATGCATTTTTGTTTAAATTTCATTCCTTGATCCTTATAACTGTTGTAGGGTGGCATCGCTAAGAGATTACGTTCACGGAGGAGGGTAACACCCTAGTGATTATCAACATCATATGCAGTGATTTGTCTTAGCTTCAATTCAAAATTATCATTTAGTAAGTATGTTAATTTATTGTGGAAAAGAACTTATAAGAATGGTGTTTTTGTGTCCAGTCTTTGGAGCAACAAACGACGCCTGGGCACAAAACCACTCAAGGTGTTGCTTCGAGTAAGAGAAGAAAGATCGAGTTCTGGTATACACCTAGTATTTGTGAGGGTGGAAATGGTCAATGAGTGACCATTGAGTGTCATTTTGTATCTAGGGCACCATATGGAACTCAACCTTGTTTGGGCACTTGTCGTCAATTTCTATATTGGGTACGATGTGCCATTTTGTAAAAAATGTACAATTGAGATGATGTTGAACACACACACACACATTTCATGGAATGTATTTTATCAATTGCAGTGTTTTTTTATTTGATGTTGATGAATGTAGGGTCCTTAACTAGATGAGGGTGTTCAACAAGGTAACCACATAAAAGTTCAACCCGTGGAATCATGTGTAGAATTGTAATGATACAAGTATCATGAAGAAATCACACTCAACATTTATTTGTAGATATGATTCCTTAATCAAAATTCCAAATTGAAACTTTTGGAAATATACCCATGTCATTAATAAATATTCAACATCTAAAATTATCTATAGTGCTATAATTTTACTTTCCTTTCATAGGCCACCCATCTAATGATGTTGGATCAAGTTTCTGTAGGGGAAGAAAATCAAGGGTTTCCTTCTTTTTCATACTTAATGCAATATAAATGAAACAAACAAAAAATAAAAGTCGATTAGCCACACCATGAATTGATGGTAGACCCACTAAATAATCCTTAGAAAGACAATGAAAAGGGATAACCTATAGGCCTTGAGAAGATTACAGTAGGGGGGCACATTTAGCATTCAAAAGAGGATCAAAGGAGGCTTCATGGAAGGATCAATGACCATCAATCTACAACATACCAAACATCTTATCATCCATTTTCATCAAATTTGATGAGGTTTCCCCTAAAATCCCTAACAACTACTCAAACATGTTCATCGAAAAAAAGTGTTATATCAAGTAGTTCACTTGGGATATGCAAAGGACACTATATTAAATTTCATTTTATCACTAAGAGCATCCACTAGATCTAGCAAAGGAGAAGGTGATTATGATGATGATGTGCTTGAAATATTCATGTGAATATGAATCTTCATGTGTTCTTGACCATCCAAACTTCCAAAAAAATAAAATGAAAAGTTCAGTAAAAAACGTTCTTTATATTTCATGACACCCATATGTGGTTTTAGATAAATTCCACCAAAAAGACAATCTTTGTGGAAAGCATTGCAACTAAATCCAACATAAAAATGAACTTCCACTATAGTTTTATAATTCTACTATGGTCCAAGTTCCATTCATTATGTCTCGAATGCATTTTGAAGGAGAGCAATCCAAAGAAGAACAAAGAGAATGTTTGTTTTCAAAATATTGCAATGATAGTATCAAGCATCCTTGTGATCAATAGTGGGATCTTTCCATGAAACCATGCACAAATGGAAAAATAGCTCAAAAAAGGGAATGCAAGCACTCAAATTATAACAGAATGAGCTCTCTACTCACTATTTATATGTATTAGTTCCATCAGCTATAAATAAGAGCTACTTAAAATGGTTGGGACACTAATTCCCTCTATTTCCTTAGTCATAGGCCCCTATAATATGTGTACTTATTTCTGCTTCAAAACTTTCTTTAAATGCCAAAATGTAATCTGTACAAATATTTACACAAAAAATTAATAGTTTAGTTCTATGGATTCCACAAACAAAAGGTGTGACTTTTTTCATCTTCCAATTCATTGTAAACCAACAATCGCTAGTCAATGATTAATGCGGATCATTATTCCCTCGACTTGTTGTTCCTGATTTTCTAGGGAAAATAACATATAATTGTACAAGGAAATAGTAGACATGATTCTTTCCAACTTAAGGATTTCCATCCACTTCTTGGTAATGCCTATGGTGGAAGCAATGTATAATAGGAAGGTGTGCCATTCCGCCGATAATAATTTTCGATAATAAAATGTAAAATGATTACTTAAAGGGGAAGGGGAAGGGGAAGAAAATCTCAAGAGAAATGGATCCAACACCATACTAAAGTAATTTCATGTAATTTTTCAAGTCCAAAGGAATCATATTAAAGTATAACTTATGTATTTTGTCAAGTCTAGAGGGCCACTTGAATGGTGGGATATACAAATGAAAATTGATCACAAGTACACCTCTATGTGTGAGTAGTTTCTTCTTTGATTTCCATTCCATGTGGCATATTCATCTCATCCAACTTGGTTTCTTTGGCCTCTCATTGAGTTGTATTAACAACCCATGAAAATTTCCCAAGATATAATGATTACACTCAATTCCCTCCTAGTCATGTAACGTGTTGAATGGATCCTCTATTGATTATTCATTGACCATAGAAAATAAAATGTATTTTCTTTGATCAATGCAGCTATCTAAATTCACCTCAACATTCCCTACCCCCACTTGATAGAAAGGCTAGTTCTACCTTGTAGAAAAATCATAACTCACCACTTGTGGGAAATCACTTCTATTGCTTTAGGCTTAGTCTTTGTGAGGTATAATCCTAGGTCTATGAGGGTATATTCTTAGGGTTTCAAACTTCCAAGTCTTATTGGTTATCTAGTTCGTCCATTTAAGGTGTTGTTTGACTCCATTTTTCCCAAGGAAACAATATGCCACTAGTCTTTAACTTGAAAGTGAAATAAAACCTCAATTTTCACCTTCTCTCTCAAAGAGACTTCTTAGTTTAAGTACGTTATTAATTTTCATTTTCATTCAAATTTTCACCGTGCCATCAATATCACTATGCTTTCAATCCACCAATGTTCACAATATCCCATTCTTCTCTACGATAGTCTTTAAAAAAGTGTTTAACATCACCAACTTATTCTTCATGTGGGAAACACCAGCTTGCATTCCCAAGGTTCATTTCAAAAACCCTCTCCTAGGTCTTTGTTTGGCATAACTTTACTACGTGTTGTCTTGTCTTGCTATTTTCGGTGATGCAAGTCTTGTCCATTAGTTCACTAGAAACTTCTATCAAATTTGCTACTAACATTTGTGGTATTGTCCTCAGTTACTTCCTTGTCATCATGGGGACACTACAAGATTTTATTTCATACAAAAACACTACATTGTTCTTATGAGGCATAGGAGTTTTGGAAAAAATATTAGTGACAACCTTTTTAATCCTATCACCAATTCCTATTTTTGTAGTTGAACTTAGAAACAGTATCATAATGCTCATCACCAAAAAACCCCTAAAAATAACAACTACGATCACTAACCATCACCAAAGAACTTGATCTAATGACGACTATCACTATCCCTTACAAAATATCTTGATCTAATGAAAATGGTTACCAACCTCCACCACTAAATGACCCATGTTACCACAAACTAACTTTTCCAAGTCACTAGGCATGAGAGAGAGTGAGAGAAAGAGCTAAGCTAGGGTTTTATATCACTTTCAAATGATAAATACTAGTGTCGTCTTGAATTGTTGGGCATATGGATTCAACACAACACCGTAAATGGAGGCTAAAGGAAAGAGATGACTTGAAGATCAAAATCCTAGGATAATCCAATCGTAAGCCTAGGTCAAACCTTTGTAATCCTTCCTTAGGGTTTCTAGTAAGAATTATCCAAGGAAACATGTTAAAATGCACTTATTACCACTTTAATAAAGCATTTACTTAAATACCATGTGATGGGGTTGTGAAATGATACAATTTTCCCTCTATTTTGATAACCTTTAAGTCTAATAAGTCCATTTTTTATCCTCATACCTAACATTTTCCATCTATCCTAGCCACAATTTCTATAAAGGTAAATATAGGTTGCATTCCTTCCACTATAAAAAATGCATTCCTTCCACTATAAAAAATGGGACAGATTCATGAAGCTACTGGTGAAGCCTTGAAAATGTTAGTTGAAGAAATGGAGATTGAAAACGCCATTCTAAAAGAAAGATTTAAAGAATTAGAGAATGCTTTGATGCCCCCTCCTATATTTTTCATCCCAATTGCTACATTTTAGCCATGGAAGAGTCTTGTTGGAACATTCAAATCAAGCTCCAGATTAAGAGGAACATCAATTCTTCTCACTATTGTTAGATGGTGTGTTGGAGAAAACATAAAAAAAAGAATGTATCATTTTGGTTCAAAATATTCTTTATTAAATTTATATGAAAGATAATCAATAGTTCAGATAGGTAACTTACCTTTAAGTGATGCTATATCACTTTCATCCACCTGAATTCATTTAGTATTTATTTTCCACACATTGCTTATTCTAGGTAGGTACGATGGACACCTATTCTGGCACTCTTAACTTGTCTATTGTGGAGTTACAAACATAGTAGTTCTTGCACCTTGAATCACTTGAAAATCAATTATGGGAGGAGGGTGGACATGCCCATGACTAGTTTATGGAATGTCTAACTATCCAACAAGAGGTTTCACCATAGGAACTTATTCACTAGAAGGCTACGCATCCATTTCCTCTCTAATTTCATCCATTGTATAATCATGTCCAAGAAAATCCATCAACATTTGGTCATCCACAACAACTTTTCTTAATGAAATAGTCATTGGAGGTTCACTAGAAGTCGGAACTAGATTTCCCTCTACCGAAATCATGTGTTTTTCTTGTGCTAATGGAGGAGAAACAACAACAAGAACATCTATTATGCTAGAATTTGTATTTCCCTCTAGAGAAATCCTATGTTTTATCATACCTAACCTCTCCTTTTCTCTTTCTTCAATTACCTTTTCAATGGGATTTTCTTTCCTCAAATACTTTCTACCTCGATTCCATAGGTTCCCCATGTTTAAATAAAACAATTTCCTTCCCAGTACACCAAAATACCAAAAGTTCCATTCCAATTATATAAAAAGACAAGAAATGTTTTCGAATCATACAACAAGATAAGAAATGTCTTCCAATTACAAACAAGACCAAAATTGCCTTCCAAAACATGCCTTTCAATTATACAACAAGATAATAAATGCCTTTCAAGTACACCACAAGACCAAAAGCGCCTTCCAATTATACAACAAAACAAGAAACTCCTTCCAATTATACAACAAGACGGGAAATTCCTTTGAAGTACACCAAAATACCAGGAGTTCCTTCCAAAACTTGCCTTTGAATTATGCAACAAGACAAGAAATGTATTCCAATTATACAATAAGACAAGAAATTTTTTCCATGTACACCAAAAGACCAAAGGTGCCTTCCAATAATACAAAAAGACAAGAAATGTCTTTCATGTACACCACAAGACCAAAGGTGCCTTCCAATTATACAAGAATATATTGAATTCCTTCCAATTATACAACAAGGCAAGAAATTCCTTCAAAGTACAGAAAAACACCAAGAATGCCTTCCAAAACTTTCTTTCCAATAATGCAAAAAGACAAGAAATTCATTTGAATTATACAACAAGACAAGGAACTCCTTCCAAGTACACCAAAAGACCAAAGGTGCCTTCCAAAACTTGCCTTCCAATTATACAACAAGATAAAAAAAGTATTTCCATTGATAATTGTCTTCCAACTACACAAATTTGTCTACCAATTACAAAACAAGACAAAAGTTTGTTTTCCAATGACACGAAAAACCAAAAAAACATATATGTTGTTGTTTTTTATGCATGCATATATTGGGATGGTGTTGTGTTTTTTGGAGAGAAAGAGGATGTGCATTGTGCCTACCTCATATCACTGTCCAACAAGAGAACATACACATTCTAGGAGTGTGAACAAATTCCAAGAGTGCACATGCATTCCTGATAGACAAGGATATGAGGTAGGCACAATTCCTGGCCTTATTTATTTATTCTCACAAGAGCGCATGCATTCTCTTAATGCAACAAATAGACCATTTATTGTATGGCCCCTATAATTTTATGAATAAAAGTGTAGAGTGGCTTGGGGACAAATAGGACCTAGGGGCTTAGGAATTAAAGTTTTTTGAGGCATAGGATAGTGGTTAGAGAAATAAGATGGAGGTGTAGGGGTTGTGGGGCCCTCAAAAAGAGGTATGGGTATAGGGAACTTAGTGAAATTAGGGAATTTAAGGGAAAAATCATGAATGGAATGAATCTCATATATATATATTTCAGGTGGCAGGGATTGGATCCATCCCGTGAAAACCAAATCCTCCAATATAAGAGAGTTGATAGTAGAAATATGGATAAAGTTTCACACAAGAATAGATGTCATAGTGGGGAGGATGGTGCGATACAATGATGGCTCAACATACTCCCCCCCCCGATATGGTATTTAAGGGTGGGAGGGGGTAGAGAGGGACAGAGGGAGGTAGATAAAGGAAAGAGAGGGAGAGAGGGGAGAGTGGGGTAGATAGAGGGAGAGAGATAGATGGGGGGAGGGGCGTAAGAGGGAAAGAGTGGGAGAGTGAGAGATGGGTGGAGATACGAGAGGGAGAGAGAGAAGGGAGTTAGAGAGATGTAAAGAGAGAAAGGGGGGAGAGTGGGGGAGAGAGGAAGGAAGAGAGAGGAAGACAAAGAGGGGGAGTAGAGAGAGAAAGAAAGAAAGAAAGAGGGGAATATAGAGAGAGTGTGCATGTGTGTGATAATGAGGAGAGAGGGGGGGGTATAGAGGGAGGGAGGGAGTGGAGATATGCTGGGGGATAAAGAGAGAGGAATAGGGAGAGAAGGCGAGAGAGTTAGTGAGTGAGAATGTAAGAGAGATAAAGAGTGTGTAGTGGGAAACAGAGTAGTAGAGTGGGGGAGAGAGGGAGATAAGGGGAGATAGTGAATGGGAGAAATAGAAGTAGTGAGAAGATAATGATGGATTGAATGAAATGGAAATATTACCTTTTGGAGGTGTGGATGCAGTGAAAACATGGTACAACTTTTGGGAGGGTCGGATTTAATTTTGATTACTATGATATTTTCTTGTGATGAAGTGACACAAATGTGCGAGAAGGGGAGAGGGAGAGAAGGGTAGGGAGGGAAATGCCAACAAGAGCCGTCATTTTCATTTTTAATGGAACCATTAACATTCACCTCAATTTTTTATCTTTATGCTCTTAATTTCCATCATTGCACTCGCTAGGTCCCTTATATAGAGAGAGATAGGGATGGGAGGTAGAGAGAGGTAAATATAAAGGAGGGGTGATCCAGGTGGATATTGGGTGGCCACCCACCTCTTCCAACTGGCTCAAAACATTTTTCTGGCAATTTTGATAATTTAGTATTTTTAGCAGTTTTTAACTTATGAGGCCATTTTGAGGCCCTAAATGACGTTTTTGGGAAAATAGGGAGAAATATGGAAGTTTCTTAAATATTTCTCCAAAATGAATCTCCTCGATGATACCTTTCTAATGGGATATCATGCGCCTAAAACAGATATTGTATGCAATAGTTACAACCCCCAGAAGTTGATGTACTAACTTACCCAAACGGGGCCTGCATGACTTTTGGCGCTTCATCTCCTAGGGTTAGGTTTTTGGATGTATAGGATTTTTGACATTCCTATTTATTGTAAAAATGACTTCAGAGCCTCATTACAATCATCTTCTTGTGAATGAGAGTAGTCATCACATCTCTTCTCAGAGATAAGCTGCCACCATTCTAGCGAGTCTTTCACTCTGTATTTTTATAGTCTCTGTACATTTCTTTCATTAATAGAAATCATGTATTATTGTATCTCTGTGTTTATGGTTGAATCTCTGATACATTTATGTTATATTATTGGATATCCACAATATCTCTATGCATTTCTTTATTATATCTCTACTCTCATTTCGTGTCGAAAATAATCTAGATCAGTGATATCAGAGTAGGCTTCTCTTGATCGTTTTTTTTTTCAGTGCATGTCCCGGACGAGGTATGAGTATATAAATTTGGGTCTAGAGATTGTCTCTCTTGAATACAATCACTCTCGCATGCCCAAGAAACCCTCCATTGCAGAAGAAAAGAAAAACGACGGAGTAGATGATTCTATCAATATGTTGCTGGAGCAATCTCTCACGCGACAAAGGGACAAAATGATGGAGAATTTTTCCCACATCCTGCAACATGGGCATATTCATCAAAAAACACTTTCTAAGCACCTCTCCTTTCAAGGTATAGATTAATTTTGATATTCTTGTATTTGAAGGTCAAATAGATGTCGATGCCCTAGACAAATGGTTAAATCTGTTAGAAGGTTATTTCTCTGTTCACAATTTTTCCGACAGGGAAAAGATCACCTTCACACTCCTTAAATATCTAACCCATGTCAAACATTGGTGGGAAACTTACCGAGATAAAAGTTACATAGAGGAGTCTAGAATATATGGGGTCGAGCCCACTTGGGATTTTTTTGTGGATGCGGTAAAGGAACAATATTACCCTGTTGGAAACTATGAGGACCAGTACATGAGATGGAACACACTACGACAAGAGAGGGGCTAAGCAGTTTCAATGTTCACCAATACCTTCCATACCTTTTGCACCAAGCTGGGTATCAAAGACTCTGAATGACATTTTGTTCTGAAATACAGTGGGGCTCTACACAGATACATCAAAACTGAAAGGGATTTTCTGGATATCTCATCACTCGATGCTGCTTATCGATATGTTGTTAAAATCGAGTAGAAATTTAAGCACTAGAATAAATGAGAGTTCAAGTCTGCAAATATGCAACAACCAAAGTATGACAAAGACAACCCGAACAAACAATCTCCCGAAAACTAGTTGAAGCCATAGGAAAAGAAGGGTCACGGGAAGAAAAAGAAGGACATCGGAAAATGGTGTGATTTCCACAAAATCCCCTGGCACAACACCGATGAATGTCGCTCAAAACAGTCATTGGTGGCCGAGATCAAAGACAAGGAGATGAACCCTGATTCAGAATATGATTCTTAAAATACTGGTAAAGGAAAGATCATTTATGTAGACCCCACTGCTATTGTCACGACCACAACAATCCAACCAGAAGAACCAATAGATCTTGAAGAGAGGGAGTGCCTTTTTCATTCACATATGTGGGTGAAGTGGACCCCACTGCATTTTATTGATAGCGAAATCCAGAAGAAACTCATCTCAGTAGAGGTCGTCAAACCATTTTGATTGTTGACAACACCACACCCACATCCATACAACATCGGGTGGCTTCGCCAAGGACGAGATCTTTATGTCAGCCAACAGTGTTGATTGCCATACAACATGCAGCCCTTCAAGGATGTGGTATTATGTGATGTTGCCCCATTGGATGTCTGTGATGTTCTCTTGGGCCAGCCATATATGTGGAGACACCATGTTGTTTATGAGTCTTGACCCCGCAGTGTCATTATTTCTCTAGGGGGTCATCTCTACAGAATACCAACAGTAGTTCCGACTATTGTTTCACCTAAACAGTGCCGCAAGATAGTATCTCATACTGCAAAATTCATCTTCTTCACAATCTGTTCAAAAGGGGAACAAAAGGACACTGTAACCACTACAGCCTCGCCCCAAGCACCTTTTATCCAACAGAAGCAGGTCAACAAGGTTACAGAAAAGTGCACAGATTCCTTCTGCACACCGTCCTCTTGTGTAGCCTGACTTGTTGAATAGCCTCAAACTCAACAGGTTCGTGACAAACTTCCACAAACTGAGCAGGACGACGTCTCCAACAAGGTAAGCAGCTCACCAAGATTCAGATTCAACAAACGTTTTTTCCTCTCCCCCGGGCACTCAACACAATGGAGACCATTGCTTCCTAAGGAGGGAGAATTGATCCAGGTGGATATCAGTGGCCAACGACCTTTTCCAATTGGCTCAAAACATTTTTCTGGCAATTTGGTTAATTTACTATTTTTAGCAGTTTTTAACTTCCGGGGCCATTTTGAGGCCCTAAACGGTGTTTTTGGGAAAACATGGAGAAATATATAGAAGTTCCTTCAATATTTCCTCCAAAATGAATCTCCTCGATGACACCTTTCCAACGGGATATCATGCGCCTAAAACAGAGATCGTATGAAAAATTTACGACCCCGAGAAGTTGATGTACTAACTTACCCAAACGAGGCCCACATGAATTTTGGCGCTTCATCTCCTAGGGTTAGGTTTTTGGATGTCTAGGATTTTTGGCATTCCTGTTTATTGTAAAAATGCCTTCATAGCATCATTGTAATCATCTTCTTGTGAATGCGAGTAGCCGTCACATCTCTTCTCAGAGATAAGATGCCACCATTCTAGCGAGTCTTTCACTCTGTATTTTTATAGTCTCTGTACATTTATTTCATTAATATAAATCGTATATTACTGTATCTATGTGTTTATGGTTGCATCTTTGATACATTTATGTTATATTATTGGATATTTGTGATATCTCTGTGCATTTATTTATTATATCTCCTCTCTCATTTCGTGCCGAAAATAATATGGATCAAGGGGAGAGTGGGGAACAGAGAGGGAGGGGAATACAATGAGGGAGGGGGACATAAACTGGGGGGAGGAGAGTGGTATATCCAGATAGAGAGAGGGGTAGAGAGAGTGTGTGTAAGAGTGTGATACAGAGAGATGGAGGGGGGTATAGAGGGAGGGAGTGTGAGAGAGTGAGACTAACA
>ML785335.1:32023-46242 GCA_009831015.1 Picea engelmannii
TATCAATATGGACAAATGCTTCACAACCGAAAGTTTTCAAAAAAGAATAGTTTACCTTTTTTCTTGTCCATTCCTCCTCTAGAATTCTACCATCCAAAGAGCTTGAAGGTCCTCTATTTATTAAGTAAACAACAATATCTACATCATCTGCCCAAAACTATAAGGGCAAACAAGCATGCAATCTCATACTCCTTGCATGCTCCATGATTGTCCTGTTCATCCTTTCTGACACACCATTTTCTTGTGGTGTTCTTGGAACTGTCTTCTCTCTACGAATCCCATGGTATGAATAGTAATCATCAAACTCCTTGCTGCAATATTCACCTCCATTATCTAATCTGAGACACTTCAACTTTTTTCCTGTCTCATTCTCAACCAAGGCTTTCCATTTCTTAAAAGTATCAAAAACATCAGTTTTTTGTCGAATGGAATAAACCCAAGTTTTTCTAGTTGCATCATCAATAAAAATAATATAATAATGAGAGCCACCAAGAGATGATACCTGAGCTGGTCCCCATACATATGTATGCACATGCTCTAACCTTTCACTCTTCTTTTCTTTTCTGACTCTGAGAAATCTGACTCTCTTCTGTTTTCCATAAACACAATGCTCACAAAAGTCCAAATCAATTTGTTTAAGATCTGGCAAAATATTTCTTTTGTGAAGTATCTGCATCCCCTTCTCACTCATGTGTCCAAGCCTAAGATGCCACAGTGCTGTATCCACTCCTGTAGAAGCTAAAGAGATAGAAGAGTCAATATTACTAGTACATAAATACAATGTACCTACATTCTCTCCTTTCGCTATCACCAATGATCCTTTGATGCCATTCCACGTCTTATCTGTAAATATGGATATACAACCTTCACTTGCCAACTGCCCTGTTGAAATTAGATTTTTCCTTAAATCTGAAACATGTCTTACCTCTTTCAACAACCATTGGTTTCCATTGCGTTGCTTTATTTTTACCTTTCCCATTCCAACAATTTTACATGGTGCATCGTCACCCAAATGAACCTGTCCAAAATCACCTCGAACATAATATAGAAAAAGTTTCCTATGGGGTGTGGAATGAAATGAAGCCCCTGAATCTACTACCCAAGACTTAGAAATATTATCTACAGAAAGAATCAAAGCATCTTGTAACACATCACTTGTTACATTTGCTTCCTGATTTCTCTCCTGCTGTCCATCTCTTTGTTTCTTTGGAGCTCTGCAGTCTTTCTTCAGATGTCCTTTCTTCCCACAATTCCAGCACTCTATCTTTCCAAGTCTGGATTTGGATCTACCCTTCCTAGAATTCCCATGGTTCCCGAAACCCTTTCTTCTATCCTTTTGTCTTCCCATGTTCTCCATGTTCAATGCATTTCCTAATGTATCACCTGTCCTTTTCCGTCGCATTTCCTCACTAAGGATAACACCAACAACATCATCAAATTTTAAACTATTTGAACCAGAGACAGAGTTACTTACAGCCATGACCAAGCTGTTCCATCTTTTTGGCAATGAGCACAAGATTAGAAGAGACCTGACCTCATCATCAAAGTCCACTTTTACAGAACTTAGTTGATTAGTAACCATATTAAAATTATTTAAATGATCTGCAACATACCCCACCTTACAACATCTTAATATTAAATAATCTCTTCACTAGAAATGCCTTAAATAATATCTTCATCAGAAATACCTTAAATAATCTCTTCACTAGAAATACCTTAAATAATCTCTTCCTGTTATAAGAATGGTGTTTCCGTGTCCAGTCTTTGGAGCAACAAACGACGCCTGGGCACAAAACCACTCAAGGTGTTGCTTCGAGTAAGAGAAGAAAGATCTAGTTCTGGTACGCACCTAGTATTTGTGAGGGTGGAAATGGTCAATGAGTGACCATTGAGTGTCATTTTGTATCTAGGGAACCATATGGCACTTAGCCTTCTTTTGGCACTTTTTGTCAATTTGTATATTGGGTACGATGTGCCATTTTGTAAAAAATCTACAATTGAGATGATGTTGAACACACACACACACATTTCATGGAATGTATTTTATCAATTGTAGTGTCTTTTTATTTGATGTTGATGAATGTAGGGTCCTTAACTAGATGAGGGTGTTCAACAAGGTAACCACATAAAATTTCAACCCGTGGAATCATTTGTAGAATTGTAATGATAAATCACACTCAACATTTATTTGTAGATATGATTCCTTAATCGAAATTCCAAATTGAAACTTTTGGAAATATACCCATGTCATTAATAAATATTCAACCTCTAAAATTATCTATAGTGCTATAATTTTACTTTCCTTTCATAGGCCACCCATCTAATGATGTTAGATCAAGTTTCTCTAGTGGAAGGAAAACAAGGGTTTCCTTCTTTTTCATACTTAATGCAATATAAATGAAACAAACAAAAAATAAAAGTCGATTAGCCACAACATGAATTGATGGTAGACCCACCAAATAATCCTTAGAAAGACAATGAAAAGGGATAACCTATAGGCCTCGAGAAGATTACAGTAGGGGGGCACATTTAGCATTCAAAAGAGGATCAAAGGAGGCTTCATGGAAGGATCAATGACCATCAATATACAACATACCAAACATCTTATCATCCATTTTCATCAAATTTTATGAGGGTTCCCCTAAAATCCCTAACAACTACTCAAACATGTTCATCGAAAAAAAGTGTTATATCAAGTAGTTCACTTGGGAGATGCAAAGGACACTATATTAAATTTCATTTTATCACTAAGAGCGTCCACTAGATCTAGCAAAGGAGAAGGTGATTATGATGATGATGTGCTTGAAATATTCATGTGAATATGAATCTTCATGTGTTCTTGACCATCCAAACATCCAAAAAAATAAAATGAAAAGTTCAGTAAAAAACATTCTTTATATTTCATGACACCCATATGTGGTTTTAGATAAATTCCACCAAAAAGACAATCTTTGTGGAAAACATTACAACTAAATCCAACATAAAAATGAACTTCCACTATAGTTTTATAATTCTACTATGGTCCAAGTTCCATTCATTATGTCTCGAATGCATTTTGAAGGAGAGCAATCCAAAGAAGAACAAAGAGAATGTTTGTTTTCAAAATATTGCAATGATAGTATCAAGCATCCTTGTGATCAATAGTGGGATCTTTCCATGAAACCATGCACAAATGGAAAAATAGCTCAAAAAAGGGAATGCAAGCACTCAAATTATAACAAAATGAGCTCTCTACTCACTATTTATATATATTAGTTCCGTCATCTATAAATAAGAGCTACTTAAAATTGTTGGGACACTAATTCCCTCTATTTCCTTACTCATATGCCCCTATAATATTTGTACTTATCTCTACTTCAAAACCTTCTTTAAATGCCAAAATGTAATCTGTACAAATATTTACACAAAAAATTAATAGTTTAGTTCTATGGATTCCACAAACAAAAGGTGTGACTTTTTTCATCTTTCAATTCATTGTAAACCAACCACCACTAGTCAATGATTAATGTGGATCATTATTCCCTCGACTTGTTGTTCCTGATTTTCTAGGGAAAATAACATATAATCATACAAGGAAATAGGAGACATGATTCTTTCCAACTTAAGGATTTCCAATCCACTTCTTGGTAATGCCTATGGTGGAAGCAATGTATAATAGGAAGGTGTGCCATTCCGCTGATAATAATTTTCGATAATAAAATGTAAAATGATTACTTAAAGGGGAAGGGGAAGAAAATCTCAAGAGAAATGGATCCAACACCATATTAAAGTAATTTCATGTAATTTTTCAAGTCCAAATGAATCATATTAAAGTGTAACTCATGTATTTTGTCAAGTCTAGAGGGCGACTTGAATGGTGGGATATACAAATGAGCATTGATCACAAGTACACATCTATGTGTGAGTAGTTTCTTCTTTGATTTCCATTCCTTGTGGCATATTAATCTCATCCAACTTGGTTGCTTTGGCCTCTCATTGAGTTGTATTAACAACACATGAAAATTTCCCAAGATATAATGATTACACTCAATTCCCTCCTAGTCATGTAACGTGTTAAATGGATCCTCGATTGATTATTCATTGACCATAGAAAATAAAACGTATTTTCTTTGATCAATGTAGCTATCTAAATTCACCTTAACGTTCCCTTCCCCCACTTGATAGAAAGTCTAGTGCTACCTCGTATAAAAATCATAAGTCACCACTTGTGGGAAATCACTTCTATTGCTTTCGGCTTAGTCTTTGTGAGGTATAATCCTAGGTCTATGAGGGCATATTCCTAGGGTTTCAAACTTCCAAGTCTTATTGGTTATCTAGTTTATCCACTTAAGGTGTTGTTTGACTCCATTTTTCCCAAGGAAACAAGATGACACTAGTCTTTAACTTGAAAGTGTGATAAAACCTCAATTTTCACCTTCTCTCTCAAAGAGACTTGTTCGTTTAGGTACTTTATTAATTTTTATTTTCATTTAAATTTTCACCTTTCCATCAATATCACTATGCTTTCAATCCCCAATGTTCACAATATCCCATTCTTCTCTACGATAGTCTTTAAAAAAGTGTTTAACATCACCAACTTATTCTTCATGTGGGAAACACCAGCTTGCATTCCCAGGGTTCATTTCAAAAACCCTCTCCTAGGTCTCTGTTTGGCATAACTTTACTATGTGTTGTCTTGTGTTGCTATTTTCGATGATGCAAGTCTTGTCCATTAGTTCACTAGAAACTTCTATCAAATTTTCTACTAACATTTGTGGCATTGTCCTCAGTTACTTCCCTGTCATCATAGGGGCACTAGAAGATTTTATTTCATACAAAAACCCTACATTGTTCTTATGAGGCATAGGAGTTTTGGAAAAAATATTAGTGAAAACCTTTTTAATCCCATCACCAATTCCTACTTTTGTAGTTGAACCTGGAAATAGTATCATAATTCTCATCACCAAAAAAACCCTAAAAATAACAACTACGGTCACTAACCATCACCAAAGAACTTGATCTAATGACGACTATCACTATCCATTACAAAATATCTTGACGTAATGAAAATGGTTACCAACCGCCACCACTAAATGACCCATGTTACCACTAACTAAATTTTCCAAGTCACTATACATGAGAGAGAGCGAGAGAAAGAGCTAAGCTAGGGTTTTATATCACTTGCAAATGATAAATACTATGTCATCTTGAATTCTTGGGCATATGGATTCAATACAACACCATAAATGGAGGCTAAAGGAAAGAGAAGACCTGAAGATCAAAATCCTAGGATAATCCAATTGTAATCCTAGGTCAAACCTTTGTAATCCTTCCTTAGGGTTTCTAGTAAGAATTATCCAAGGAAACATGTTAAAATGCACTTATTACCAATTTAATAAAGAATTTACTTAAATACCATGTGATGGGATTGTGAAATGACACAATGTCCTCTATTTTGATAACCTTTAAGTCTAATGAGTACAATTTTGATCCTCATACCTAACATTTTCCATCTATCCTAGCCACAATTTCTATAAAGGTAAATATGGGTTGCATTCCTTCCACTATAAAAAATGGTACAGATTCATGAAGCTACTGGTGAAGCCTTGAAAATGTCAGTTGGAGAAATGGAGATTGAAAACGCCATTCTAAAAGAAAGAATTAGAGATTTAGAGAATGCCTTGATGCCCCCTACTATCATCATTTGGTCATCCACAATAACTTTTCTTAATGAAATAGTCATTGGAGGTTCACTAGAAGTCGGAACTAGATTGGCCTCTAATGAAATCATGTGTTTTTCTTGTGCTAATGGAGGAGAAACAACAACAAGCACATCTATTGTGCTAGAATTTGTATTTCCCTCTAGAGAAATCCTATGTTTTATCATACCTAACCTTTCCTTTTCTCTTTCTTCAATTACCTTTTCAATGGTATTTTCTTTCCTAAAATACTTTCTACCTCGATTCCATAGGTTCCCCATGTTTAAATAAAAAAAATTCCTTCCAAGTACACCAAAATACCAAAAGTTCCTTCCAAAAGTTCCCTTCTAATTATATAACAAGACAATAAATGTTTTCGAATCATACAACAAGACAAGAAATGTCTTCCAAGTACACACAAGACCAAAATTTCCTTCCAAAACATGCCTTTCAATTATACAACAAGATAAGAAATGCCTTTCAAGTACACCACAAGACCAAAAGTGCCTTCCAATTATACAACAAAATAAGAAAATCCTTCCAATTATACAACAAGATAGGAAATTACTTTCAAGTACACCAAAATACTAGGAGTTCCTTCCAAAACTTTCCTTCGAATTATGCAACAAGACAAGAAATGTATTCCAATTATACAATAAGACAAGAAATTCCTTCCATGTACACCAAAAGACCAAAGGTGCCTTCCAAAATTTTCCTTCCAATAATACAAAAGGACAATAAATGTATTTCATGTACACCACAAGACCAAAGGTGTCTTCCAATTATACAAGAATATAATGAATGCCTTCCAATTATACAACAAGACAAGAAATTCCTTCCAAGTACACAAAACGCCAAGAATGCCTTCCAAAAGTTTCTTTCCAATGATGCAAAAAGACAAGAAATTCATTTGAATTATACAACAAGACAAGGAATTCCTTCCAAGTACACCAAAAGACCAAAGGTGCCTTCCAAAACTTGCCTTCCAATTATACAACAAGATACAAAAAATATTTCCATTGATAATTGTCTTCCAACTACACAAATTTGTCTACCAATTACAAAACAAGACAAAAGTTTGTTTTCCAATGACACTAAAAAACAAAAAAACATATATGTTGTTGCCTTTTATGCATGCATATATTGGGATGGTGTTGTGTTTTTTGGAGAGAAAGAGGATGAGCATTGTGCCTACCTCATATCACTGTCCAACAAGAGAACACACACATTCTAGGAGTGTGAACACATTCCAAGAGTGCACATGTATTCCTGATAGACAAGGATATGAGGTAGGCACAATGCCTGGCCTTATTTATTTATTCTCACAAGAGTGCATGCATGCTCTTAATGCAACACATATACCATTTATTGTATGTCCCCTATAATTTTATGAATAAAAGTGTAGAGTGGATTGGGGACAAATAGGACCTAAGGGCTTAGGAATTAAAGTTTTTTGAGGCATAGGATAGTGGTTAGAGCAATAATATGGAGGTGTAGGGGTTGTGGGGCCCTAAAAAAGAGGTATGGGTATAGGGAACTTAGTGAAATTAGGGAATTTATGGGAAAATTCATGAATGGAATGAATCTCATATATATATTTCAGGTGGCAGGGATTGGATCCATCCCATGAAAACTAGATCCTCCAATATAAGAGAGTTGATAGTAGAAATATGGATAAAGTTTCACACAAGAATAGATGTCATAGTGGGGAGGATGGTGTGATACAATGATGGATCAACATACTCCCCCCCTCGATATGGTATTTAAGGGTGGGAGGGGTTAGAGAGAGACAGAGGGAGGTAGAGAAAGGAAAGAGAGGGAGAGAGGGGAGAGTGGGGGAGATAGAGGGAGATAGATAGATGGGGGGAGGGGCGTAAGAGGGAAAGAGTGGGAGAGTGAGATATGGGTGGAGAGGCGAGAGGGAGAAGGATAAGGGAGGTAGAGAGAGGTAAAGTGAGAAAGGGGGGAGAGAGGAAGGAAGAGAGAGGAAGAGAAAGAGGGGGAGTAGAGAGACAAAGAATGAAAGAGGGGAAGATAGAGAGAGAGAGTGTGTGTGTGTGTGACAATGAGGAGAGAGAGGGGGGTATAGAGGGAGGGAGGGAAGGAGAGAGGGAGAGGATATATACTGGGGGATAAAGAGAGAAGAATAGGGAGAGAAGGGGAGAGAGTTAGTGATTGAGAATGTAAGAGAGATAAAGAGTGTGTGGTGGGAAACATAGTAGTAGAGTGGGGGAGAGTGGGAGAAAAGGGGAGAGAGTGAATGGGAGAAATAGAAATAGTGAGAAGATAATGATGGATTGATTGAAATGGAAATATTACCTTTTGGAGGTGTGGATGCAGTGAAAACATGGTACAAATTTTGGGAGGGTTGGATTTAATTTTGATTACTATGATATTTTCTTTTGATGAAGTGACACAAATGTGAGAGAAGGGGAGAGGGAGAAAAGGGTAGGGAGGGAAATGCCAACAAGACCCATCATTTTCATTTTTAATGGAGCCATTAACATGCACCTCAGTTTTTTATCTTTATGCTCTTCATTTCCATCATTGCACTCGCTAGGTCCCTTATATAGAGAGAGCTAGGGAAGGGAGGTAGAAAGAGGTAAAGATATAAAGGAGGGGTGATCAAGGTGGATATTGGTGGCCACCCACCTTTTCCAACTGGCTGAAAACATTTTTCTGGCAATTTTGGTAATTTATTATTTTTAGTAGTTTTTAACTTATGAGGCCATTTTGAGGCCCTAAACGACGTTTTTTGGAAAATAGGGAGAATTATGGAAGTTCTTCAATATTTACTCCAAAATGAATCTCCTCGATGATATCTTTCCAATGGGCTGCCATGCGCCTAAAACTGAGATTGTATGCAAAAGTTACAACCCCCAGAAGTTGATGTACTAACTTACCCAAACAGGGCACACATGACTTTTGGCGCTTGATCTCCTAGGGTTAGCTTTTTGGATGTATGGGATTTTTGGCATTCCTATTTATTGTAAAAATTCCTTCAGAGCCTCATTGTAATCATCTTCTTGTGAATGAGAGTAGCTGTCACATCTCTTCTCAGAGATAAGCTGCCACCATTCTATCGAGTCTTTCACTCTATATTTTTATAGTCTATATAGATTTCTTTCATTAATAGAAATCGTGTGTTACCGTATCTTTGTGTTTATGGTTGCATCTCTGATACAATTTTTTTATATTATTGGATATCCGCGATATCTCTCTGCATTTCTTTATTATATCTCCACTCTGATTTCGTGTCGAAAATAATCCAGATCAGTGGTATCAAAGAAGGCTTCTCTTTATTGTTTTTTTTTCAGTGCATGTCCCGGACGAGGTATGAGTATAGAAATTTGGGTCTCGAGCTTGTATCTCTTGAATACAATTGCTCTCGCACACCCAAGAAACCCTCCATGGCAGAAAGGTACATGTATTGTTTAAAAGAAGAAAGATTGAGTTACATGAAGCCATGCAGAAAAAAATTAATTACATGAAGACATACTTACCAGAGATGATAAGGATATGCAGAAAAAACTGAGTTACATGAAGACATGCTTATTGGAAATGATAAGGACATTATCTAAAATAATAAAGGTGCCTTTATTGTTTAAAAGAAAAAATACTAAGTTACATAAAGATACGTATATGCTTCTTGGAGATGAGAAGGGCAATATTTAAAATAATAACATTATTCCTTAAAATTTATAAAAACCCTTATCATATAAATCGACTTATAAGGTTCATTTCTGAATGTATTTAAATTTCTTTGATGTAAAATTTCAAATCAAAAGATATAAAAATATTGGTGTGTTGACTCTATGTGTAATACCTCTTACTCCATGTCCTCTGTTTTTCTATCATAAATATCTTCTGGAAGGTTCCATTCATATTATTGGGGCTACGGATGTAACTTAAAAGCTGTCCACGGTTTCCTGCAAGTGATTAAAGGCTCCCATGGTTTAGCAGTTGTAAATTGTATGTATAATTATTTTTAATCAATAAATGTCTTAATCAATGAATGGGTGACATCGACAATATTAACTTTCTTGACGTTTAAGTTTATCATTACCTAACTTGTTTACTATTTTAATTTTATTTAATAAGAATAAGAAATAATTTTCATGGTTTATCAATTATCACCAAACATATTTTTACAAATGAAAACAAGATTACTTAACTTTTAACATTTATTTTTTTGTTAATAATTTTTTACAAATTTCATAAATTATTGACATGGAGAAGACTAGAACTATTTTTTATCTATTAACTTTTAATAATTAAAAAGTTTCAAAAATTTCATGTAGTCACTGTAATAGTGGCTTATAGAAGGGATGGGTAGTTTGTAGGCACTACACTAGCATGAATTGATTCTCAGATTCATGTGCACCAATTCTCTCCCCTCAGAAACCTAACCCTAATTTCGTGCTTCTAGATCTCTCTATAATATACCCTTACGTGTCCATCATAGTGTTTTCAAAAGGATTGAATTCACAGAAACCCAAAACTTAGAATTCATAAGCTGTAAACATAGCTGAGGTGTCTAATTAATCCCCAAAATTCGATCGCCCGTGGAATTTTAAACATATCGGAGGTCATTTTCTACACAGATTTTAATTCATAGTGGTTGCACCCATATGCGATCCAGTAGTCATATCTATTACAGACCAGACTATGCCATCCACTGAGGTTGCAACTTGTACAATTGAGCACTCCACCTGCTAGAAAATTTCCACTGTTCCCTGAGTTATTCACAATGAGATCAGTTGATGAACTGTTTTTATATATCATGAATGGAATTGATTTTATGCATTTTTGTTTAAATTTCATTCCTTGATCCTTATAACTGTTGTAGGGTGGCATCGCTGAGAGATTAGGTTCACAAAAGAGGGTAACACCCTCGTGATTATCAACATCATATGCAGTGATTTGCCTTAGCTTCAATTCAAAATTATCATTTTCTAAGTATGTTAATTCATTGTGGAAAAAAAACTTATAAGAATTGTGTTTCTGTGTCTAGTCTTTGGAGCAACAAACGATGTCTCGACACAAAACCACTCCAGGTGTTGCTTCGAGTAAGAGAAGAAAGATCGAGTTCTGGTATGAACCTAGTATTTGTGAGGGTGGAAATGGTCAATGAGTGACCATTGAGTCTCATTTTGTATCTAGGGCACCATATGGCACTTAACCTTGTTTGGGCACTTGTCGTCAATTTGTATATTGGGTACGATGTGCCATTTCATAAAAAATGTACAATGGAGATGATGTTGAACACACACACACACATTTCATGGAATGTATTTTATCAATTGCAATGTTTTTTTATTTGATGTTGATGAATGTAGGGTCCTTAACTAGATGAGGGTGTTCAACAAGGTAACCACATAAAAGTTCAACCCTTGGAATCATGTGTAGAATTGTAATGATACAAGTATCATGAATAAATCACACTCAACATTTATTTGTAGATATGATTCCTTAATCGAAATTCCAAATTGAAACTTTTGGAAATAAACCCATGTCATTAATAAATATTCAACCTCTAAAATTATGTGTAGTGCTATAATTTTACTTTCCTTTTACAGGCTACCCATCTAATGATGTTGGATCAGGTTTCTCTAGGGGAAGGAAATCAAGGGTTTCCTTATTTTTCATACTTAATACAAAATAAATGAAACAAACAAAAAATAAAAGTCTATTAGCCACATCATGAATTGATGGTAGACCCACCAAATAATCCTTAGAAAGACAATGAAAAGGGATAACCTATAGGCCTTGAGAAGGTTATAATAGGGGGGTACATCTAGCATTCAAAAGAGGATCAAAACAGGATTCATGGAAGGATTAATGACCATCAATATACAACATACCAAACATATTATCATCTATTATCATCAAATTTTATGAGGGTTCCCCTAAAATCCCGAACAACTACTCAAACATGTTCATCGAAAAAAAGTGTTATATCAAGTAGTTCACTTGGGAGATGCAAAGGACACTATATTAAATTTCATTTTATCACTAAGAGAGTCCATCAAATCTATCAAAGGAGAAGGTGATTATGATGATGATGTGCTTGAAATATTCATGTGAATATGAATCTTCATGTGTTCTTGACAATCCAAACTTCCAAAAAAATAAAATGAAAAGTTCAGTAAAAAACTTTCTTTATATTTCATGACATCCATATGTGGTTTTAGATAAATTCCACCAATATTTGTGGAAAACATTGCAACTAAATCCAACATAAAAATCAACTTCCACTATAGTTTTATAATTCTACTATGGCCCAAGTTCCATTCATTATGTCTCGAATGCATTTTGAAGGAGAGAAATCCAAAGAAGAACAAAGAGAATGTTTGTTTTCAAAATATTGCAATGATAGTATCAAGCATCCTTGTGATCAATAGTGGGATCTTTCCATGAAACCATGCACATATGGAAAAATATCTAAAAAAAGGGAATGCAAGCACTCAAATTATAACAAAATGAGCTCTCTACTCACTATTTATATATATTAGTTCCGTCATCTATAAATAAGAGCTACTTAAAATGGTTGGGACACTAATTCCCTCTATTTCCTTACTCATATGCCCCTATAATATTTGTACTTATCTCTTCTTCAAAACCTTCTTTAAATGCCAAAATGTAATTTGTACAAAAATTTACACAAAAAATTAATAGTTTAGTTCTATGGATTCCACAAACAAAAAGTGTGAATTTTTTCATCTTCCAATTCATTGTAAACCAACAACTGCTAGTCAATGATTAATGTGGATCATTATTCCCTTGGCTTGTTGTTCCTAATTTTCTAGGGAAAATAACATATAATTGTACAAGGAAATAGTAGACATGATTCTTTCCAACTTAAGGATTTCCATCCACTTCTTGGTAATGCCTATGGTGGAAGCAATGTATAATAGGAAGGTGTGCCATTCCGCTGATAATAATTTTCGATAATAAAATGTAAAATGATTACTTAAAGGGGAAGGAGAAGAAAATCTCAAGAGAAATGGATCCAACACCATATTAAAGTAATTTCATGTAATTTTTCAGGTCCAAAGGAATCATATTAAAGTATAACTCATGTATTTCGTCAAGTCTAGAGGGCCACTTGAATGGTGGGCTATACAAATGAGCATTGATCACAAGTACACCTCTATGTGTGAGTAGTTTCTTCTTTGATTTCCATTCCTTGTGGCATATTCATCTCATCCAACTTGGTTGCTTTGTCCTCTCATTGAGTTGTATTAACAACCCATGATAATTTCCCAAGATATAATGATTACACTCAATTCCCTCCTAGTCATGTAATGTGTTGAATGGATCTTCTATTGATTATTCATTGACCATAGAAAATAAAACGTATTTTATTTGATCGATGCAGCTATCTAAATTCACCTTAACGTTCCCTTCCCCCACTTGATAGAAAGGCTAGTGCTACCTCATATAAAAATCATAACTCACCACTTGTGGGAAATCACTTCTATTGCTTTAGGCTTAGTCTTTGTGAGGTATAATCCTAGGTCTATGAGGGTATATTCCTAGGGTTTCAAACTTCCAAGTCTTATTGGTTATCTAGTTCATCCATTTAAGGTGTTGTTTGACTCCATTTTTCCCAAGGAAACAAGATGACACTAGTCTTTAACTTGAAAGTGAGATAAAACCTCAATTTTCACCTTCTCTCTCAAAGAGACTTGTTAGTTTAGGTACTTTATTAATTTTCATTTTCATTCAAATTTTCACCTTGCCATCAATATCACTATGCTTTCAATCCACCAATGTTCACAATAGTCCATTATTCTCTACCATAGTCTTTGAAAAAGTGTTTAACATCGCCAACTTATTCTTCATTTGGGAAACACCAGCTTGCATTCCCATGGTTCATTTCAAAAATCCTCTCCTAGGTCCCTGTTTGGCATAACTTTACTATGTGTTGTCTTGTCTTGCTATTTCCGATGATTCAACCATTAGTTCAATAGAAACTTCTATCAAATTTTCTACTAACATTTGTTGCATTGTCCTTAGTTCCTTCCTTGTCTTCATGGGGACACTACAAGATTTTATTTCATACAAAACCACTACATTGTTCTTATGAGGCATAGGATTTTTGGAAAAAATATTAGCGAAAACCTTTTTAATCCCATCACCAATTCCTATTTTTGTGGTTGAACCTGGAAACAGTATCATAATGTGTTAAGGTCCTAACCCGCACATAGGTAGATCAATGTATTCGGATGTAATAAAGGTCAATATTAATAAGACCTTTCAATAAAATAGAATAAGGCAGATGTAATAAGACCTAATAGAAGCTTCTGCTTCTAGAAGGATCTTCCTCTAGATGCTTCTTTTTAGTATAAATAGGAGTCGAGGATATGAGAACCCTAGCTTGGATATTATTGTAACAGAGCGCTGCTCGATTGGAGGTTTCCCCCTCGAAGAGGCCCGTGAACATTGATATTTGATTCAAAGTGCTATTTCTGTTGCTATTTCGTATATCATTTCTGTGTATTGTGAAGATTATGCTGGATATTTTACTGTTATTCT
>ML785335.1:71489-78989 GCA_009831015.1 Picea engelmannii
TTTTGCAGAGATGTCGGGATCAAGAGGGAACTAACTACTCCCTATAATCCCCAACAAAACGGTGTAGCTAAAAGGAAAAACATAACGATTATGGAATTTGTGAAGACCATGATTCACGATCAAGATATTCCTATGTGCTTATGGGAAAAATCAGCTATGGCAGCTGTTTATGTACAGAACAGACTATCCCATAATGCAATTGGGTTCAAGACCCTAGAAGAAATGTTCACTGGAAAGAAGCCATAGGTAAGACATCTCAAAATATTTGGCTGTCCAGTGTTTATCCATATACCGAAAGAGAAAAGAAATAAGTTGGAACCCTCCGAAAAGAAGGGAATATTTGTGGGATACTGTGAGGTATCCAAAGCCTTCAGAATCTACATACCTGGTCATTGCCATATTGAGATCAGCAGGGACGTGACCTTTGATGAAGAAGCTACACTTAATAAATCGAGAAGATGCCAGCTTGAAGAGGTATATGAAGAGGAACCCGTAAATCCCAGGATGACATAGTCCGTGAGGGAAGTTCCCAAAGCTGCAGAACCTGTAAGGGAAGTCATAGCTTCCCCTGATGAGGAGACTCTTGAAGATCATGATATAACAGAAGTTCAATAACCTCCTCAAATGACCTTCTCCAATAAAAGAAAGCCTACTTGGGCAAGAGAGATTATTCAAGATGGAGAGAAGTATGGTGTTCTAGAAGGAACCACGAGACAGGTGATGAGACCAAATCCATTCTCGAGTTACATGGCTTTGATGTGCAATCTACTTGATGAAGAACCCACATGTTTTGAAGAGGCCATCCAGAAGAAGGAATGGGCAAATGCCATGACAGAGGAATACCAATCCATAATAAAGAATGATGTATGAGAAATAGTTCCCAGACCAAAAGGTAAGGATGTGGTATCATCAAAATGGCTCTTCAAGATAAAACATGCTGCTAATGGAAGTATTGAGAAATATAAATCAAGATTTGTCTCTCGTGGATTTTCCCAGAAGGAAGGAATCGACTATGAAGAGACATTCACTCATGTGGCCAGATACACTTCGATCAGAACCATTATAGATCTTACTGCCAAGATGAAATGGAAGCTACACCAGATGGATCTGAAGACAAATTTTATGAATGGTGTCATTGAAGAGGAAGTGTATATAGAGCAACCCCAAGGATTTGAGGTTGAATATAGGAAGTCTCATGTCTGTCGATTGAAGAAAGCCTCATACGGATTGAAGCAAGATCCCATAGCTTGGTATGGTTGTATAGACAGTTTCTTGACGAGCTTGGGATTTACCAAGAGTAAATCAGATTCAAATCTCTACTTCAAGATCATGGATAATGAACCAGTAATACTATTACTATATGTGGATGACTTATTCTTAACTGGAGAAGAAAAGCTCATCACTGAATGTAAAAAGAGACTTGCCACAGAATTTGAAATGAAATACCTTGGCCTAATGAATTACTTATTAGGTATTGAGGTATGGCAGAGTTCGGAAAGAATCTTCCTTAACCAGGGGAAGTACACGGTCGAAATCTTAAAGAGATTTGACATGCTAGAATGCAAGTCCATGAATACTCCCATGGAAACAAAGCTGAAAATGCTGTTCGAAACTTCGTCAGACTTGATAGATGCCACTCTGTATAGATAGATTATTGAATCGCTGATGTACCTGACAAACACCAGACTAGACATCTGTTTTGCAGTGAACACCTTGAGTCAGTTTCTGGTAGAGCCCAGACGTGTTCACCTAGTGGTTGCAAAACATGTGATGAGGTACGTTAAAGGTACAATGGATTATGGTCTCAGCTATGATGGAGATCATGACTTCACACTGAGTGGATATACTAATGCAGATCGGGTAGGAAGTGTTGCTGACAAAAAAATCACTTCTGGATATTGTTTCAGTTTGGGATCAGCTATGATCTTGTGGAAAAGTAGGAAGCAATCCAGTATTTCTCTCAGCACAACGGAAGTAGAGTACATTTCTGAATGTTCTGCTAGTTGTGAAGCTATATGGCTTCGAAAGTTGCTGACATGCGTATTTGATTTGGAGATGAGAGAAACCACGATTCTATGTGACAATCAAAGCTGCATTAAAATGACAGAGATCCTGTGTTCCATGACAGGTTGAAACACATAGAGATCCGCTATCATTTCATCTGCGACATGGTACAGAGAGGAGCCTTGAAGCTCCAGTACATTAGCATGGATGAACAGGTTGTTGATGTGTTGACTAAGCCTCTATCTCGTGTAAAGTTTGAACACTTTCGAGATAATCTTGGTCTTGTCTGAAAGGACCCTCCTTGAAAGGGGGAGTAGATGTATTCCTTGCTTCTGACCTAGTTTTTAGACGTAAAGAAAGATGAGTCATGCTTCTGACCTCGCTGTTAGACGTAAAGCATGACGCTGTGTGATCCTTGCTTCTGACCTCGCTGGTAGACGTAAAGCATGACGCTGTGTGATCCTTGCTTCTGACCTCGCTATTAGACGTAAAGCAAGATGAGTCATGCTTCTAACCTCACTGTTAGACGTAAAGCATGACGTCGTGTGATCCTTGCTTCTGACCTCGTTGTTAGATGTAAAGCAAGATGAGTTATGCTTCTAACCTAGTTGTTAGACGTAAAGCATAACGCTGTTGATTTCTTGCTTCTGACCTAGTTGTTAGACGTAAAGCAAGATGATTCCTCGCTTCTGACCTCATTGTTAGACGTAAAGCGAGATGTTGATGTGTTCCTTTCTTCTGACCTCATTGTTAGATGTAAAGAAATATGAGTCATGCTTCTGACCTATTTGTTAGACGTAAAGCATGACGTTGTGATTACTCACTTCTGACCTAGTTGTTAGACGTAAAGCGAGATGATGATATTACTTTCTTTTGACCTAGTTGTTAGACGTAAAGAAAGATGTGACTGACACTGAGATACCAACTTAACCGCTGTGACATTGAGCTAGTGTAGTACTGTGATGTGCCAGCCTAGTGCTGTGATGAGGTATCATTTTTATTGATACATATTTGATGCAGATGGTGATAGCATTCTTTCGAGAATGATGATGCCGCTGATGAAGAAAACTTCCGATGACTCGTAAATGTGCTAGACAATGTTTAAAGATGATATTGACGATACTGTCCTCCATATGCCACTGATTATGCAGACCTCTCTCACCTGATGCTGATGAAGAATACCCTTCTTGTTAGGGGGAGTGTTGAAATAATGTAACTACGAAGAGTATTCTTATTATTATTTTATTATTGGATTAAATCCCCATTGTGGATTAATCATGTCATTATTATTATTGTTGTTATTGGATTAATCCCCATTGAGGATTAATCATGTCGGTAATTGTATAAGGACCAAATCCCCTTTTGTGGATTGGTCATCAGACTATTACAAAGGACAAAATAAGAAGTCGGCCCCAACAGTTATAATGGAAGACCCAGAATTAATTAAAGGTGGGTTTACCCACCTAGAGTGAGAGGTTGGCCCTGCCAGTTGTGACCTTTCACACATGCCAATCTGATATAAATAAGAGGCTAGCGCCTCACTTCAAACACACAACTTACTTGCTCATTCTCTTATGAGGCAAGTTGCAATTACCAGTTGGAGAGAGGAGAAGAAGAGTTGCGCATCTCTTGGGGAGGACTTTCTGTATTGATTTGAGTTATCTCCTGAACATTGTATAAGCTATTTATGATAAGGAAGTTTTTGCTGGGTTTTCTTCCCCTAGAGGGTTTCCCAGGGTAAATGTTGTGTCTCTTGTGAATGCATATTTTTCAGTGATATTGTTCTTATTATGCTCTTATCTATTGAAATGAAAAGAAGTATAATAATGGAATAAACATTAACACCACTTCCTTTTGGTGTCTACCTACATTGCCTCTTCATAACATTCTGGTTCACCAGAATCAATCAACAATAAATAATACAATGAAGGAGAGTATCGTTCATGGGGTATACTTAACCTAGTAGATTTTCTAACAACACTTGCAGGTGTTTGAGGTACCTGCTGCTCCTGTTGTTGTACATTTTGATTTTCTGGTTTCGTTGGAATTTCTTTTTCAGTGATCTCATCAAGCACTATGTATTCTTGTTTTTCTTTTTCCTGTTTCTTTCCCTACAACTGATCTTTGTACATGACCTTCTCATTGAATATGACATCTCTACTTCTAATGATTTTGTTATTTTCATAATCCCATAAGCAATAACCAAAATCATTAACACCATATCCAATAAAGGTACACTTCTTGGATTTTGCCTCAAGCTTTGTTCTATTTTCTTTATCAATATGGACAAATGCTTCACAAATGAAAGTTTTCAAAAAAGAATAGTTTACCTTTTTTCTTGTCCATTCCTCCTCTAGAATTCTACCATCCAAAGATCTTGAAGGTCCTCTATTTATTAAGTAAACAACAGTATCTACAACATCTACCCAAAACTGTAAGGGAAAACCAACATGCAATCTCATACTCCTTGCACGCTCCATGATTGTCCTGTTCATCCTTTCTGACACACCATTTTCTTGTGGTGTTCTTGGAACTGTTTTCTCTCTACGAATCCCATGGTATGAATAGTAATTATCAAACTCATTGCTGCAATATTCACCTCCATTATCTGATCTGAGACACTTCAACTTTTTTCCTGTCTCATTCTCAACCAAGGCTTTCCATTTCTTATAAGTATCAAAAACATTAGATTTTTGTCGAATGCAATAAACCCAAGTTTTTCTAGTTGCATCATCAATAAAAATAATATAATAATGAGAACCACGAAGAGATGATACCTGAGCTAGTCCCCATACATCTGTATGCACAAGATCTAACCTTTCACTCATCTTTTCTTTTCCGACTCTGAGAAATCTGACTCTCTTCTATTTTCCATAAACACAATGCTCACAGAAGTCCAAATCAATTTGTTTAAGATCTGGCAACAAATTTCTTTTGTGAAGTATCTGCATCCCCTTCTCACTCATGTGTCCAAGCCTATGATGTCATAGTGTTGTATCCACTCCTGTAGAAGCTAAAGAGATAGAAGAGTCAGTATTACCAGTACATAAATACAATGTACCTACCATCTCTCCTTTCGCTATCACCAATGATCCTTTGATGACATTCCACGTCTTATCTGTAAATATGGATATACAATCTTCACTTGCCAACTACCCTATTGCAATTAGACTTTTCCTTAAATCTGGAACATGTCTTACCTCTTTCAACAACCATTGGTTTCCATTGTGTTGCTTTATTTTTACCTTTCACATTCCAACAATTTTGCATGGTGCATCGTCACCCAAATGAACCTGTCCAATATCACCTTGAACATAATCTAGAAAATGTTTCCTATGGGGTGTGGCATGAAATGAAGCCCCTGAATCTACTACCCAAGACTCAGAAATATTATCTACAGAAAGAATCAAAGCATCTTGTAACATATCACCTGTTACATTTTCTTCATGATTTTTCTCCTGCTGTCCATCTCTTTGTTTCTTTGGAGCTCTGCAGTCTTTCTTCAGATGTCCTTTCTTCCCACAATTCTAGCACTTTATCTTTCCAGGTCTAGATTTGGATCTACCCTTCCTAGAATTCCCACGATTCCTAAAACCCTTTCCTCTATCCTTTTGTCTTCCCTTGTTCTCCATGTTCAACACATTTCCTGATGTCTCACCTGTGCTTTTTCGTCACATTTCCTCACTAAGGATAACACCAACAACATAATCAAATTTTAAAGTATTTGAACCAGAGACAAAGTTACTTATAGCCATGACCAAGCTGTTCCATATTTCTGGCAATGAGCACAAGATTAGAAGAGCCTTGACCTCATCATCAAAGTCCACTTTTATAGAACTTAGTTGATTAGTAACCGTATTAAAATCATTTAAATGATCTACAACAGACCCACCTTCCAACATCTTCATATTAAATAATCTCTTCATTATAAATACCTTATTGGACGCCAAGGGTTTTTCATACAATTTGGCCAATGCGTCCATCAAACCCTTCATTGGCTTTTCTTTGGAAATATTCAAAGCCACCGACGTTGCTAGGCTCGGTCGTATCATTCCTAGAACCTTTCTGTCAAGAATCTCGCATTCTTCATCCTTCGTAGCCGTCGACTTCTTTGCTATTCCTCCCAATGGTAGGAATAGATCCTTCTGATATAAATAGTCTTCCATCTCCATCTTCCATAATTGGTAGTTTTGGCCATTAAATTTCTCGACCCTAAAATTTCCATCTTCCGACATTGCTCCCACTCGAACCAGGAACCCTCTTTTCCTGTGAGTTACCTTTCTCTCTGATACAAGTTGTTAGAAAAATAGGACCGTGGAGCAATAAAATAAAACAAATGCGGAAACAAAACATAGAAGATACACAATACAATAGAGAGATAGATTTACGTGGTTCACCCAGTGTGGGCTACGTCCACTATAGAAATTGCCAGGTCCTTCCTTTATTATTATCCAACATATGAAGGGATACAACCTACAACAAACTCGTTGTAACTTCCTCTTCTTTCTCTCACAGTCTCCTATCTCATAATACAATATTCGCCATCAACCATACCCACAATACATTTCCCTCATAAAAGAGGGTTGCCTTCTAGGGCAAAAAACCCTAACATAATCTCTATCGTTAGATCTACGACCTTATAATGAACGGTCCAGATTTACAATGAAATTACAATATACATTTACAAGGAAATTTTTCACACAAAAGTGTAGTGGGTTTGTTAATATGACAAAATAAATGGAAAATGAACAAATAGAAGATAAGAACATTTCTATGAATGTGAACAATTATTTTAGTTAAACGTAAGTCATTAATTAGAATCTTAATTACATGTCTTGGGGTGATTAAAGAAACTTAAAAACTAAAGTGCAATACATTTCATTGCCACTAAAGTTTTCCCCTATAATAGTTCCTTATGTGTTTTGTTTGACCGATGACATGGGAACAAGGTATGACCAAGATTAAATATCCATTATTGGCATTGAAAGTTGTTTTTTTCTTTACATTCATGCTCCTTCTCATCTTATTAGGTTCCATTTCAGTGCATGTATCCACTCCCTAAGTAGTTTACTTGTTAGTTGTTACACTTCCAATGTTATCATATAAATTGGTGTATGTAGCATAATATAAACATTATTACATCTATATGAAAATAGGAAGAATTTAAGGCAACATGAGACTCCAACATAATTCTAGCCCTAGGGAAGCCATTGGGAAAATAATCAACACAGTCACATGAAGGACAAACTTGTTGGGTATTTGTTATATTCTTTGCATGACCAAAACACATACCCAATGATGATGAAGACAACGATGATGATGACAATGATGATGATGAAAATGATGATGATGAGGAGGAGGATGACGATGACAATTTGATTATATTGATGATAATGAGAACAATGATGATGATGATGGTTGTGATGAAAATGGTAATGATGACAAAGATGATGAGGAGGAGGAGGAGGATGATGATGATGACGATGATGATGACAA
>ML785335.1:87095-106279 GCA_009831015.1 Picea engelmannii
GTTGGTGCATGGTTGATGCTCTTGTTTATGGTACAGATTGATATCTGTTGAGGATTGTTGCCTCATCTCAGTTGGTGCTGAGAATGCAAGCTGAGTCTTGCATATAGAGCTAGTGATCTTGTAGAGTTGTACTCTATTCAGTTTTTGCTGATAAACCCCAAGGATTGTAGTCCGTAATAAAAAGAAAATTGTACATACATCTTGTGTTCTTTATGTTCATTGTTGTGATGACTTGTTGATGATATATTGCTAATATATGTTGATGATATGTGCTCACATATAAATGGTTATAAATGACAACAATGGGTAATGAATAAATGTTGAATGACAATTGATGAGTTTTTGTGCAAGAGGGAAGTTTTGGGAAAAAGAACCCCACACTCATTCACCCCCCCTCTAAGTGTGGTAGGTGTGTCCAACAATGACGATGATGCAAAAAATGATGATGAGGATGATGAGGATGACGATGATGATGAGGAGAAGGAGTAGGAGGAAAATGAAAATGGTGATTATGGTGATGCAATGAAGATGACGACGAGGATGATGATGATGATGAACATGACGATGATGGCGATGATGATGATGAAGGTGATGACAATGGAAATGGCGATGATGATGAGGAGGAGGATGACGATGATGATGAGGAGGAGGACGATGATGATGACGATGACGATGCCAATGATGATGATGAGGAGGAGGATGATGAAAATTGTGATTAGGGTGATGACAATGACGATGACGACGAGGATGATGACGAGGATGATGATGATGATGATGACGATGATGATGATGAAGATGATGAAAATGATGACGATGACAATGATGATGACGATGATAATGATGATGAAGATCATGATGATGACAATGATGATGGAGATTATGGAGATGAAAATGACGATGACAATGATGACAATGGAAATGATGACGATGATGAAAATGGAAATGATGATGATGATGATGAGGAGGATGAATATGATGATGATGATGATGATAGGGATGAATACGATGATGATGACGATGAGGAGGAGGAAGACGTCGATGACAATGAGGAGGAGGGTGACGAAGAAAATGGTGATGATGATAAAAATGACATGATGATGACAATGATGATGATGATGAAAATGTTGATTATGGTGATGATGATGATGACGATGACAATGATGACAGTGATGAAAATGGCGATGATGATAAAAATGGCAACGATGATGACAATGACAATGATGAAAATAATGATGATGAAAATGACAATGATGATGATACAATGATGATCATGACGATAATGATGACGAGGAGGAAGAAAACGACAACAATGTTGATTATGGTGATGACAATGATGACAACGAAGATGATGAAGGTGATGACAATGACGAGAATGAAGATGATGAAGGTGATGACAATGGACATGACGATGATGATGAGGAGGGCGATGACAATGCTGATGACAATGATGATGACAATGATGATGAGGAGGAGGAGGAGGAGGACAACGATGACATGGGTGATTATGGTGATGACAATGACAAAGGTGACAACGATGATGACGATGATGACAATGGCAATGATAATGATGAGGAGGATGACGATGATGATGATGATGGGGAGGGTGATGATGATGATGATGAAAATGATGATGACGATGACAATGATGATGATGATGAGGAGGGGGAGGAATATGCCGACAATGGTGATTATGGTGATGAAAATGACGACAACGACAATGATGATGATGACGACGATGATGATGACGATGATGAATATGATGATGATGATGGCTATGACAATGACAATGATGATGACGATGACAATGATGATGAAAATTATGATGACGAAAATGATGATGATGATGATGACGATGATGATGATGAAAATGATGATGACAACAATGATGACAATGATGATGACAATGATGATGATGATGACAACGATGATGATGATGACGATGAAAATGTTTATTATGGTGATGAAAATGATGATGACGAAGACGATCATGACAATAACGATAATGATGATGATGATGATGATGACCATGATGACGATGATGACAATGAAAATGTTGATGACAATGACAATGACGATGATGATGATGATGATGATGATGATGATGATGATGACGACGACGATGATGATGATGACAATGATTACAATGATAATGATGATGATGAGGAGAAGGAGGATGACAACAACAATGTTGATTTTGGTGATGAGAATGACGATGACAATGACTATGATGACAATGATGACGGTGATGAAAATGTCAGTGTCGATGATGATGAGGAGGATGATGACAATGATGATGAGGAGGACGATGACAATGATGCAAACAATGATGATGATGATGATGATGAGGATGAGGATGATGATGAGAAGGAGGAGGAGGAAAATGACAATGGTGATTATGGTGATGCAATGAAGATGACGATGAGGATGATGAACATGATGATGATGGCGATAACAATGATGATGGTGATGAAAATCGAAATGGAGATGATTATGAGGAGGATGATGACAATGATGATGAGGATGATGATGATGGTAAAAATGATGATGATGATGACGATGATGATGATGATGAGGAGGAGGAGGAGGATGAAAATGGTGATTAGGCTGTTGACAATGACGATGACAACGAGGATGATGATGATGATGATGATGACGACGACGATGATGATGATGATGAAAATGATGATGGTGATGATGGTGATGACGATGAAAATTATGATGATGATGATGACGACGACGACGATGATGACGACGACGACGACAACGACGACAATGATGATGACAATGATGATGATGGCAATGATGATGATGATAATGATGATGTTGATAATGATGACATCGATGATGATGATGATAATGATGATAACGATGATGATGACAATGACAACAATGACGACAATGATGGAGATGACGATGACGATGCCAAAAATGATGATGATGATGACGATGACGATGCCAAAAATGATGATGACGATGACGATGACGATGCCAAAAATGATGATGATGATGATAATGACTACAATGTTCATTATGGTGATGAAAATGAGGAGGACGATGAAAATGATGACGATGATGATAGTGATGACCATGGCAATGGCAATGATGATGACAATAAAAATGATGATGATAATGACAATGATGATTATGTTGATGATGATGATGACAAAGATGATGATGATGAGGAGGATGATGAATATTATCATGATGAAGATGGAAAGGATGAATATGATGATGATTACGATGATGACGATGAGGAGGAGGAGGAGGATGACAAAAACAATGATTATGGTGATGAAAATGACAGCGACGAAGATGATGATGACATTGATGACAATGATGATGATGAAGATGACATTGATGATGGTGATGAAAATGGAAATGGTGAAGATGACAACTATGATGATGATGATAAAAATGATGATGATGATGACGATGAGGAGGAGGAGGAGGAGGATGATGACAAAAATGGTCATTATGGTGATGACAATGAGGACGACGATGATGATGACAGTGATGACTATGATGATGATGATGGTGATGATGATCACGAAAATGACGATGATGATGATGAGGATGACGATGAGGATGAGGATGATGATGATGATGAAATTGATGACTATGATGATGATGATGACGGTGATGATGATGACGATGATGATGAAGAAGATGATGATGATGATGACAAAAATGATGATTATGACAATGACATGATGATGGAAATGACGATGACGATGATGATGATGATGATGATGATGACAACGATGATGATGATGATGATGATGAGAATGATGAAAATCTTGATTATGGTGATGAAAATGATGACAACGACGATGATGATGATGAAAATGATGACAGTCATGACAATGGAAATGATGATGATAATGACAATGACAACAATGATGATGATGAAAACAATGACGACAATGATGATGAAAATGATGACGATGATGATGATGATTATGAGGAGGAGGAAAATGACAATGAAAAATTGGTACAGACACAAAGAAGATGGTAAAAATTATACCTTTGATACTTTATGTGGATTATTGATTAATGATCAACACATGTTTCTTGATGAAGGGAATATTTTTGGTAAACATCAAGATCACTTTATCAAGGGAAAAGGAAAGATGAATTATAAGGAAAGAGCATGTTATGATTCTCCTGTACGTATACAATAATGCCTCGACTAGGAAAATAAAGAAAAGATGGATAAGTTGACATCCACCCAAAAGATTCAAAAGAAGAAAACATGTATGTATTGAAAAGATTAATTCCATTCGATTTATTCTTTCCCTTGCTACTCACTTTGGCTGGTAGATCCACCAAATGGATGTGAAAAGTGCCTTCCTTCATGGAAACTTATCTCAAGAAATTTTCATGGAACAACACCCTAGATTTATGACATTTTATGGTATTTTTTTCGACTTCATGAGTCTCTTCATCGTTTGAAACAAGCTCCCATATATTTGTATGCTATTATAAACCATTTCTTTTTCAATCTTGGTTTTAAACATTGTGAATATGATCATAGTATTTATGTATTACATGCTCATGGTGATACCTTAATCGTTTCTATATATGTTGATGACTTAGTCATAGCTATAAATAATATTGATCTCATTCTTAGATTGAAGGAAAAACTTGCTAACACCTTTGATCTGACAGATCTTTGACTTCTGCATTTCATTCTCAGTCTTCAAGTTTTACCTCTCTCTGATGGTTTGTTTCTCTCTCAATATAAATAAGTATTGAATCTCCTGAATCGTTTTAATATGTTTGAATGTAAGCCATGTGATACTCCTTTTCAGTCTAGAGTTAACCTGACTAAATACTATCAGTCTCTGAAAGTCAACACCACTCTTTATCAACAATGGGTCAGTAGCCTTATATGTCTCACTTACAGTCGACTTGATATCTCTTTTGTTGTTAGTGTGTTTTCTTGTCTTTTGCAGTATCCCTGAGAAAGTCACTGGAAAACTATAAAAATAATTTCTTGTTACATCAAGGGTACTTCTCATCCCGGTATCAAATATTGTAGAAGTCCAGACTCATTAGTCTACTTCACTATCTTTGACTGGGTAGGCGACAATGATGATCAAAATTCCACTTATGGATATGTGTTTCTTTGCAGTGTTAGACCCCTGGTTTAGTCATGAAGGAAACAAAAGGTAATCTCTGTGTCAACTACATAAAATAAATATTGTGGCATTGTTAATGCATGTATGTAGGCAGTTTGGATTCATCAGCTCTTGGGTGAACTTGGGTTTCCTATTTAATCCTTGATGGTTATCCATTGTGACAATCAAAGTGCAATTCAAGTTGTTCATAATCTTGTTGCACAGAGTAAAATGAAGCATGCCGAACATCACTTTCACTACTCAATACATTTGGTTCAAGAAAATATTATCACTCTTGTCTATTGTAAAATAGATGATGACATTGTTGATAACTTTACAAAACCATTTTCTGAAGCTAATTTTGTTAAGATACATAATATGATTGGGATTTAGGAATCTACAATTATGGGGGATGTCCTTTTGATGTAATTCTACCCGCCAAATCTCCAAAACCATGGGTTGATGGGGGGGGGTGTTAGAACCTCATGTTCTGATGGTTCATCCCACTTTTATTGGAGACAACTGATCGATTAGTCAACTAGTAACTAGAGATAGTTGTTCGGATGGTTGACTAGAAAGTCGATCGGATAATCTACTAGAAGTCAAAGACAATCGGTCGATGGATTGACCAACCAAGCAATCGACTACGTGTTGGAAGAATGGATGGTTGGGTTGACTTGGTAAGTGGACTGGCCAATGCAACCAATGTTGGGTGGCAACAGGTAGGAAGTTGTTAGTATTTTTTCTTTTGATAGGTTGAAGGTGTTAGTCTCTTCTTGTCTAATCCCTTCCCGCTATCGATATTCAACCTATGCATAACCAAGGTGTTCGTCTTGCACTTCACTACTCATGTGATCTTGCCTCCCTATCACTATAAAATAAGGTGCATGTTGCCTCAATTGAAAGGAAGAAGGTTGAATAATTATATGTATGTGGATGGGTTTGGGTATATACATTCTATAAGTTCATTTAAATTATTATGTTTTTAGTAAAAATCAAATTATTAAGTTTTATATTATTGTGATGGTTTTAGTTTCATTCTTCATAAATAAATAAATATGAAAATTGAAAAAAAAAATCAAATTTATTAAGAAGATTGAAAAAAAAAGCCCAATTTTTTTAATAATATTTGAAAATTTTTAGATTATATATTTATTTATTTTTTAAATTATATAGGTTTTATTTTTTTAATATTTTAACATTACCATAATATTGAATATAATTATATTACTTCTTGTATATTGAGTTTTTCCTTTTAAATTTTTCAATGTTAGGATTTTTTTTAATATTTTTTTTAGTAACATCTTAGTTTTATAAGTTTTTACAATCATTCAACCACTATTTTTTATAATATTGAAAATTTTGAGTATTTGTGTTTATTGGTAGAGGATGGTAAACTATACTAAATAACAACCATAATCAATTATTAAAAGAAATTAAAAAAACGAAAAACAAACATAATTAAAAATCAATTTTTTATTTTTTTTAATAAAAATGATCAATTAAACATTAAATACTAGGTGAAGAATTTATATTGAAATTATTAAATAAATAAATTTATATTGTATTGTTGATTTTGTTTTTTTTTTCCTTTTAATATTTTGATGATATGTTACCTTCAAAAAATTTATATAAATAAAAGAATGTGAACATATAAATAACTTATTAATTTTACTTGGTATCCAATAGGCAACTTAGAATAAATACTAACATTTTTTAAAACATTCATAAATGTAAATGCCAAAATCATTTGGACTAGTGATTAGAAAATCTCCACACATTACTTTCGATACAATTCAATCACTCATTTATTTTAAAATAACGCAAGCATGACAAAGCATGACAAAATATAGTTAAATTTTCGGGTAACCTCGATATTGATGATATGATATGATATGGGAATCTATGATATTTTCAATAATTTGGGAATCATTTGGATATGATAGAGATCGGAAGCAGGCCGTCCACCACAACCGGCGTGTTGCGGGTTAAATAATTCATTCATGATAAATGCCTCTTTTCGTCACTTCGATTTCTTATTTGTTGGAGATTATAACTTATATAAAAATTAGAAAAAATAAAACACTTAAACTTATTGTTAAATAAATAAAAATAAAAAGTATATATATATAATAATAATAAGAAAAATATTAAAAGAAGATAGATATGCTTATTATAGATGAGGATGACATTATTTAAAAGGACATGTATGCATGTACTGTTTAAAAGAAGAAAAAATGACTTACATGAAGACATGCTTAGTGGAGATGATAAGGACATTATCTAAAATAATAAAGGTACCTTATAAAGGTACCTTTATTGTTTAAAAGAAAAAAGACTAAGTTACATGAAGATACTCATATGCTTATTGGAGATGACAAGGACACTATCTAAAATAATAACATTATTCCTTAAAATTTATGAAAACCTTTAAAATAATAACATTTATTTTTTCATTAATAATTTTTTACAAATTTCATAAATTATTGACATGGAGAAGACTAGAACTATTTTTTATCTATTAACTTTTAATAATTAACAAGTTTCAAAAAGTTCATGTAGTCATTGTAATAGTGGCTTATAGAAGGGATGGGTAGTTTGTAGGCACTATCCTAGTGTGAATTGATTCTCAGATTCATGTGCGCTTATTCTCTCCTCTCAGAAACCTAACCCTAATTTTGTGATTCTAGATCTCTCCATAATATACCCTTACGTGTCCAGCATAGTGTTTTCAAAAGGATTGAATTCACAGAAACCCCAAACTTAGACTTCATAAGCTGTAAACATAGCCGAGGTGTCTAATTAATCCCCAAAATTCGATTACCCGTGGAATTTTAAACATATCGAAGGTCATTTTCTACACATATTTTAATTCATAGTGGATGCACCCATATGTGATCCAATAGTCATCTCTATTACAGACCAGACTCCGCCATCCACTGAGGTTGCAAGTTGTACAGTTCAACACTCCACCTGCTAGAAAATTTCCACCGTTCCCTGAGTTATTCACAATGAGATCAGTTGATGAATTATTTTTATATATCATGAATGGAATTGATTTTATGCATTTTTGTTTAAATTTCATTCCTTGATCCTTGTAACTATTGTAGGGTGGCATCACTGAGAGATTAGGTTCACGGAAGAGGGTAACACCCTCGTGATTATCAACATCGTATGCAGTGATTTGCCTTAGCTTCAATTCAAAATTATCATTTTGTAAGTATGTTAATTCATTGTGGAAAAAAACTTATAAGAATGGTGTTTCTGTGTCTAGTCTTTGTAGCAACAAACGATGTCTCGGCATAAGACCACTCCAAGTATTGCTTCGAGTAAGAGAAGAAAGATCGAGTTCTGGTATGCACCTAGTATTTGTGAGGGTGGAAATGGTCAATGAGTGACCATTGAGTGTCATTTTGTATCTAGGGCACCATATGGCACTTAACCTTGTTTGGGCACTTGCCGTCAATTTGTATATTGGGTATGATGTGACATTTTGTAAAAAATGTACAATTGAGATGATGTTGAACACACACACATACATTTCATGGAATGTATTTTATTAATTGCAATGTTTTTTTATTTGATGTTGATGAATGTAGGGTCCTTAACTAGATGAGGGTGTTCAACAAGGTAACCACATAAAAGTTCAACCGGTGAAATCATGTGTAGAATTGTAATGATACAAGTATCATGAAGAAATCACACTCAACATTTATTTGTAGATATGATTCCTTAATCGAAATTCCAAATTGAAACTTTTGGAAATATACCCATGTCATTAATAAATATACAACCTCTAAAATTATGTGTAGTGCTATAATTTTACTTTCCTTTCATAGGCCACCCATCTAATGATGTTGGATCAAGTTTCTCTAGGGGAAGGAAATCAAGGGTTTCCTTCTTTTTCATACTTAATGCAATATAAATGAAACAAACAAAAAATAAAAGCCGATTAGCCACATCATGAATTGATGGTAGACCCACCAAATAATCCTTAGAAAGACAATGAAAATGGATAACCTATAGGCCTCAAGAAGGTTACAGTAGGGGGGCACATTTAGCATTCAAAAGAGGATCAAAGGAGGCTTCATGGAAGGATTAATGACCATCAATATACAACATACCAAACATCTTATCATCCATTTTCATCAAATTTTATGAGAGTTCCCCTAAAATCCCTAACAACTACTCAAACATGTTCATTGAAAAAAAGTGTTATATCAAGTAGTTCACTTGGGAGATGCAAAGGACACTATATTAAATTTCATTTTATCACTAAGAGCATCCACCAGATCTAGCAAAGGAGAAGGTGATTATGATGATGATGTGCTTGAAATATTCATGTGAATATGAATCTTCATGTGTTYTTGACCATCCAAACTTCCAAAAAAATAAAATGAAAAGTTCAGTAAAAAACGTTCTTTATATTTCATGACACCCATATGTGGTTTTAGATAAATTCCACCAAAATGACAATCTTTGTGGAAAACATTGCAACTAAATCCAACATAAAAATGAACTTCCACTATAGTTTTATAATTCTACTATGGTCCAAGTTCCATTCATTATGTCTCGAATGCATTTTGAAGGAGAGCAATCCAAAGAAGAACAAAGAGAATGTTTGTTTTCAAAATATTGCAATGATAGTATCAAGCATCCTTGTGATCAATAGTGGGATCTTTCCATGAAACCATGCACAAATGGAAAAATATCTAAAATAAGGGAATGCAAGCACTCAAATTATAACAAAATGAGCTCTCTACTCACTATTTATATGTATTAGTTCTGTCAGCTATAAATAAGAGCTACTTAAAATGGTTGGGACATTAATTCCCTCTATTTCCTTACTCATATGCCCCTATAATATTTGTACTTATCTCTGCTTCAAAACGTTCTTTAAATGCCAAAATGTAATCTGTACAAATATTTACACAAAAAATTAATAGTTTAGTTCTATGGATTCCACAAACAAAAGGTATGAATTTTTTCATCTTCCAATTCATTGTAAACCAACAACCGCTAGTCAATGATTAATGTGGATCATTATTCCCTCGACTTGTTGTTCCTGATTTTCTAGGTAAAATAACATATAATTGTACAAGGAAATAGTAGACATGATTCTTTCCAACTTAAGGATTTCCATCCACTTCTTGGTAATGCCTATGGTGGAAGCAATGTATAATAGGAAGGTGTTCCATTCCGCTGATAATAATTTTCGATAATAAAATGTAAAATGATTACTTAAAGGGGAAGGGGAAGAAAATCTCAAGAGAAATGGATCCAACACTGTATTAAAGTAATTTCATGTAATTTTTCAAGTCCAAAGGAATCATATTAAAGTATAACTCATATATTTCGTCAAGTCTAGAGGGCCACTTGAATGGTGGGATATACCAATTAGCATTGATCACAAGTACACCTCTATGTGTGAGTAGTTTCTTATTTGATTTCCATTCCTTGTGGCATATTCATCTCATCCAACTTGGTTGCTTTGGCCTCTCATTGAGTTGTATTAACAACCCATGAAAATTTCCCAAGATATAATGATTACACTCAATTCCCTCCTAGTCATGTAACGTGTTGAATGGATCCTCTATTGATTATTCATTGACCATAGAAAATAAAATGTATTTTCTTTGATCAATGCAACTATCTAAATTCACCTTAATGTTCCCTTCCCCTACTTGATAGAAAGGCTAGCGCTACCTCATGGAAAAATCATAACTCACCCCTTGTGGGAAATCACTTCTATTGCTTTAKGCTTAGTCTTTTTGAGGTATAATCCTAGGTCTATGAGGGTATATTCCTAGGGTTTCAAATTTCCAAGTCTTATTGGTTATCTAACGTCCATTTAAGGTGTTGTTTGACTCCATTTTTCCCAAGGAAACAAGATGAGACTAGTCTTTAACTTGAAAGTGAGATAAAACCTCAATTTTCACCTTCTCTCTCAAAGAGACTTGTTAGTTTAGGTACTTTATCGATTTTCATTTTCATTCAAATTTTCACCTTGCTGTCAATATCACTATGCTTTCAATCCACCAATGTTCACAATAGCCCATTCTTCTCTACGATAGTCTTTAAATTTTTTTTAACATCGCCAACTTATTCTTCATGTGGGAAACACCAGCTTGCATTCCCAGGGTTTATTTAAAAAACCCTCTCCTAGGTCTTTGTTTGGCATAACTTTACTATGTGCTATCTTGTCTTTCTATTTTCGATGATGCAAGTTTTGTCCATTATTTCACTAGAAACTTCTATCAAATTTGCTACTGACATTTGTGGCATTGTCCTCAGTTACTTCCTTGTCATCATGGGGACACTACAAGATTGTATTTCATACAAAACCACTACATTGTTCTTATGAGGCATAGGAGTTTTGGAAAAAATATTAGTGACAACCTTTTTAATCCCATCACCAATCTTATTTTTGTAGTTGAAATTGGAAATAGTCTCATAATGCTCATCACCAAAAAACCCCTAAAAATAACAACTACAGTCACTAACTATCACCAAAGAACTTGATCTAATGATGACTATCACTATCCCTTACAAAATATATTGACCTAATGAAAATGGTTACCAATCGCCACCACTAAATGACCCATGTTACCACTAACTAACTTTTCCAAGTCACTAGACATGAGAGAGAGAGTGAGAGAGAGCTAAGCTACAGTTTTATATCACTTGCAAATGATAAATACTAGTGTCATCTTTAATTCTTGGGCATATGGATTCAATACAATACCTTCAATGGAGGCTAAAGGAAAGAGAAGACTTGAATATCAAAATCCTAGGATAATCCAATTGTAAGCCTATTTCAAACCTTCTTAATCTTTCCTTAGGGTTTCTAGTAAGAATTATCCAAGGAAACATGTTAACATGCACTTATTACCAATTTAATAAAGAATTTACTTAAATACCATGTGATGGGATTATGAAATGAGACAATTTTCCCTCTATTTTTATAACCTTTAAGTCTAATAAGTCCAATTTTGATCCTTATACCTAACATTTTCCATCTATCCTAGACACAATTTCTATAAAGGTAAATATGGGTTGCATTCCTTCCACTATAAAAAATGGTACAGATTCATGAAGGTACTGGTGAAGCCTTGAAAATGTCAGTTGGAGAAATGGAGATTGAAAACGCCATTCTAAAAGAAAGAATTAGAGAATTAGAGAATCCTTTGATGACTCCTCCTATATTTGTCATCCCAATTGCTACATTGTAGCCATGGAAGAGTCTTGATGGAACATTCGAATCAAGCTCCAGATTAAGAGGAACATCAATTCTTCTCTCTATTGTTAGACAATACGTTGGAGAAAACATCAAAAAAAGAATGTATCATTTTGGCTCAAAATATTCTTTAATAAATTTATATGAAAGATAATCAATAGTTCATTTAGGTAACTTACCTTTAAGTGATTCTAGACCACTTTCATCCACCTGAATTCATTTAGTATTTCTTTTCCACACACTGTTTATTCTAGGTAGGTATGATGGACACCTATTTTGGCACTCTTAACTTATCTATTGTGGAGTTACAAACATAGTAGTTCTTGCACCTTGAATCACTTGCAAATCAATTATGGGAGGAGGGTGGACATGCCCATGACTAGTTTTTGGAATGTCTAACTATCCAACAAGAGGTTTCACCACAGGAACTTATTCACTAGAAGGTTATGTACCCGTTTCCTCTCTAATTTCATCCATTGTATAATCATGTCCAAGAAAATCCATCATCATTTGGTCATCCACAACAACTTTTCTTAGTAAAATAGTCATTGGAGGTTCACTAGAAGTCGGAACTAGATTGGCCTCTACTGAAATCATGTGTTTTTCTTGTGCTAATGGGGGAGAAACAACAACAAGCACATCTATTGTGCTAAAATTTGTATTTCCCTATGGAGAAATCCTATGTTTTATCATACCTAACCTTTCCTTTTCTCTTTCTTCAATTGCATTTTCAATGGGTTTTTCTTTCCTCAAATGCTTTCTACCTCGATTCCATAGGTTTCCCATGTTTAAATAAAACAATTTCCTTCCAAGTATGCCAAAATACCAAAAGTTCCTTCCAAAAGTTCCCTTCCAATTATATAACAAGACAAGAAATGTTTTTGAATCATACAAGAAGAAAATAAATGTCTTCCAAGTACACACAAGACCAAAATTTACTTCCAAAACATGCCTTTCAATTATACAACAAGATAATAAATGCCTTTTAAGGATACCACAAGACCAAAAGTGTCTTACAATTATACAACAAAACAAGAAACTCTGCTTCCAATTATACAACAAGATAGGAAATTCCTTGCAAGTACACCAAAATACCAGGAGTTCCTTCCAAAAATTGCCTTCAAATTATGCAACAAGACAATAAATGTCTTCCAATTATACAATAAGACAAGAAATTCCTTCCATGTACACCAAAATACCAAAGGTGCCTTCCAAAACTTTGCTTCCAATAATACAAAAAGACAAGAAATGTATTTCATGTACACCACAAGATCAAAGGTGCCTTCCAATTATACAAGAATATAATGAATTCCTTCCAATTATACAACAAGACAAGAAATTCCTTCCAAGTACACAAAAACACCAAGAATGCCTTCCAAAAATTTCCTTCTAATGATGCAAAAAGATAAGAAATTCCTTTGAATTATACAAGACAAGGAATGCCTTCCAAGTACACCAAAAGACCAAAGGTGCCTTCCAAAACTTGCTTTCCAATTATACAACAAGATAAAAAAAATATTTCCACTGATAATTGCCTTCCAACTACACAAATTTGTCTACCAATTACAAAACAGGCAAAAGTTTGTTTTCCAATGACACTAAAAACCAAAAAAACATATTTGTTGTTGTTTTTTATGCATTTATATGTTGGGATGGTGTTGTGTTTTTTGGAGAGAAAGAGGATGAGCATTGTGCCTACCTCATATCACTGTCTAGCAAGAGAACACATAGATTCTAGGAGTGTGCACACATTCCAAGAGTGCACATGCGTTCCTGATAGAAAAGGATATGAGGTAGGCACAATGTCTGGCCTTATTTATTTATTATCACAAGAGCGCATGCATGATCTTAATGCAACAAATAGACCATTTATTGTATGGCCCCTATAATTTTATGAATAAAGGTGTAGAGTGGTTTGGGGACAAATAGGACCTAGGGGCTTAGGAATTAAAGTTTTTTGAGGCATAGGATAGTGGTTAGAGCACTAATATGGAGGTGGAGGGGTTGTGGGGCCCTCAAAAAGAGGTATGGGTATAGGGAAATTGGTGAGATTAGGGAATTTATGGGAAAATTCATGAATGGAATGAATCTCGTATATATATTTCATGTGGAAGGGATTGGATCCATCCCATGATAACCAAATCCTCCAATATAAGAGATTTGATAGTAGAATATGGATAAAGTTTCACACAAGAATAGATGGCATAGTGGGGAGGATGGTGTGATACAATGATGGCTCAACATACTCCCCCCCCCTATCTGGGGTTTAGGGGTGGGAGGGGGAGGGACAGAGGGAGGGGGAGGGGGTAGAGAGAGACAGAGGGATGTAGAGAAAGGAAAGAGAGGGAGAAAGGGGAGAGTGGGGGAGAAAGAGGGAGAGAGATAGATGGGGGGGGAGGGGCATAAGAGGGAAAGAGTGGGAGAGTGAGAGAGGGGTGGAGAGGTGAGAGGGAGAGAGAGAAGGGAGGTAGAGAGAGGTAAAGAGAGAAAGGGGGGAGAGTGGGGGATAAAGGAAGGAAGAGAGAGGAAGACAAAGAGGGGGAGTAGAGAGAGAAAGAAAGAAAGAGGGGAAGACAATGTGTGTGTGTCTGTGTGACAATGAGGAGAGAGAGGGGGGTGTAGAAGGAGGGAGGGTGAGGAGAGATACTAGGGGATAAAGAGAGAGGAATATGGAGAGAAGGGGAGAGAGTTAGTGAGTGAGAATGTAAGAGTGATAAAGAGTGTGTGGTGGGAAACAAAGTAGTAGAGTGGGGGAGAGAGGGACAGAAGGGGAGAGAGTGAATGGGAGAAATATAAATAGTGAGAAGATAATGATGGATTGAATGAAATGGAAATATTACCTTTTGAAGGTGTGGGTGCAGTGAAAACATGGTACAAGTTTTGCGAGGGTCGGATTTAATTTTGATTACTATGATATTTTTTTGTGATGAGGTGACACAAATGTGCGAGAAGGGGAGAGGGAGAGAAGGTTAGGGAGGGAGAGAGCCAATAAGAGCCATCATTTTCATTTTTAATGGAACCATTAACATGCACCTCAGTTTTTTATCTTTATGCTCTTCATTTCCATCATTACACTCGCTAGGTCCCGTATAGAGAGAGAGAGATAGGGAAGGGAGGTAGAGAGAGGTAAAGATATAAAGGAGGGGTGATCCAGGTGGATATTGGTGGCCATCCACCTTTTCCAACTGGCTCAAAATAGTTTTCTGTAAATTTTGGTAATTTATTATTTTTAGCAGTTTTTAACTTTCGGGGCCATTTTGAGGCCCTAAACGACGTTTTTGTGAAAATAGGGAGCAATATGGAAGTTCCTTCAATATTTCCTCCAAAATGAATCTCCTCGACAATACCTTTCCAACGGGCTATCATGTGCCTAAAACGAAGATCATATGCAAAAGTTACAACCCTGGGAAGTTGATGTACTAACTTACCCAAATGCAACCCACATGACTTTTGGCGCTTCATCTCCTGGGGTTAGGTTTTTGGATGTATAGGATTTTTGGCATTTCTATTTATTGTAAAAATGTCTTCAAAGCCTCATTGTAGTCATCTTCTTGTGAATGCGAGTAGCCATCACATCTCTTCTCAGAGATAAGCTACCACCATTCTAGTGAGTCTTTCACTCTGTATTTTTACAGTCTCTGTACATTTCTTTCATTAATATAAATCGTGTATTATTGTATATATATGTTTATGGTAGCATCTCTGATACATTTATGTTATATTATTGGATATCTGCGATATCTCTGTGCATTTATTTATTATATCTCCATTCTCATTTCGTGCCGAAAATAATCTGGATCAGTGGTATCAGAGCATGCTCCTCTTGATCGTTTTTTTTTAGTGCATTTCCCCGATGAGGTCTAAGTATATAAAGTTGGGTCTCAAGCTTGTCTCTCTTTAATACAATCACTCTCACACACACATGAAACCCTCCATTATGGAAGAAAAGAAAAACGACGGAGTAGACGATTCTATCAATCTATTGCTTGAGCAATCTCTCACACAACAAAGGGACGGAATGATAGAGAATTTTTCCCACATCCTTCAATGCCTGTCAACAAAAACATGTGCATATTAATAAAAAAACCACTTTGGAAGAACCTCTCCTTTCAAGGTACAGGATAATTTTGATATTATTGTATTTGAAGGTCAGATAGATGTGGATGCCCTAGACAAATGGTTAAATCTGTTAGAAGGTTATTTATCTGTTCATAATTTTTCCGATAGGGAAAACATCACCTTCACACTCCTTAAATATCTCGCTTGTGTCAAACATTGGTGGGAAACTTATTGGGAGAAAAGTTACACAGAGGAGTCTGGAATATATGGGGTCGAGCCCACTTGGGATTTTTTTGTGGATGTGGTAAAGGAATAGTATTACCCTGTTGGCAACTATGAGGACCAGTACATGAGATGGACCACACTACAGCAAGAGATGGGCTAAGAAGTTTCAGAGTTCACCAATACCTTCCATACCTTGAGCACCAAGCTGGGTATCAAAGACTCCGAACTACATTTGGTTCTGAAATACCATGGGGCTCTACATAGATACATCCAAACTGAAATTGATTTTATGGATATCTCATCACTCGATGTTGCTTATCGATATGCTGTTAAAATCGAGAAGAAATTTAAGAACCAGAACAAACGAGAGTTTGGTTCTGCAAATTCGCAACAACCAAAGTATGACAAAGAGGACCATAACAAACAGTCTCCCGAAAACCAATCCAAGCCACAGGAAAAGAAGGGTCATGGGAAGACAAAGAAGGACACTAGAAAATGGTGTGATTTCCACAAAATCCCCTGGAAAAACACCGATGAATGTCACTCAAAATAGTCATTGGTGGTCGATATCAAAGACAAGGATTCGAACCCTGATTCAGAATATGATTCTGAAAATACTGGTAAAGGAAAGATCATTGACGCAGACCCCACTGCTATTGTCGCAGCTGCAACAATCCAACCAGAAGATCCAATAGATCGTGAAGAGAGGGAGTGCCTTTTTCATTCATAGACGTGGGTGAAGGGGACCCCGCTACAATTTATTGATATTGGAAGCCAAAAGAACCTCATCTCAGTAGATGTCATCAAGTAGTTGGGATTGTCGACAACACCGCACCCACAACCATACAACATCGGGTGGCTTCGCCAAGGATAATATCTTCATGTCAGCCAATAGTTTTGATTGTCATACGACATCCATCCCTTCAAGGATGAGTTATTATGTGATGTTTCCCCATTGGATTTCTATGATGTTCTCTTGGACCATCCATATATGTGGAGACAGAATGTTGTTTATGAGTCTCAACCCCGCAGTGTCATTGTTTCTCTAGGGGGTCATCTCTACAGAATACCATCCATAGTTCTGACTATTGTTCCACCTAAACAGTGCCGCAAGGTAGTATCTCATACTACAAAATTCAGCTTATTCACAATCTGTTCAAAAGGGGAACAGAAGGACATTGCAACTACTACAACCTCACCCCAAGAACCTTTTATCCAATAGAAGCAGGTCGACAAGGTTGCAACAAAGTGCATAGATTCCTTCTACACACCGTCCTCTCATGTATCTCAACTTGTTGAACAGCCTCAGACTCAATAGGTGCGTGACAGACTTCCACAAACTGAGCAATGCGACATCTCCAACAAGGTAAGCAACTCACCAAGATTCAAATCCAACAAACGTTTTTTTCTCTCCCTCGGGCACTCAACGCAATGGAGACCATTGCTTCCTAAAGAGGGATGATTGATCTAGGTGGATATCGGTGGCCACTCACCTTTTCCAACTGGCTCAAAATAGTTTTCTAGCAAATTTGGTAATTTACTATTTTTAGAAGTTTTTAACTTCTGGGGCCATTTTGAGGCCCTAAACGATGTTTTTTGGGAAAACATGGAGAAATATGGAAGTTCCTTCCATATTTCCTCCAAAATGAATCTCCTCGACGATACCTTTCCAACGGGCTATCATGCGCCTAAAACGGAGATCGTATGCAAAAGTTATGACCCCGAGAAGTTGATGTATTAACTTACCCAAATGGGGCCCACGTGACTTTTGGCGCTTCATCTCCTAGGGTTAGGTTTTTGGATGTCATTATTTTTGGCATTCCTGTTTATTGTAAAAATGCCTTCATAGTCTCATTGTAATCATATTCTTGTGAATGTGAGTAGCCATCACATCTCTTCTCAGAGATAAGTTTCCACCATTCTAGCGAGTCTTTCACTTTGTATTTTTACAGTCTCTGTACATTTCTTTCATTAATAGAAATTGTTTATTATTGTATCTTTGTGTTTATGGTTTCATCTCTGATACATTTTTGTTATATTATTGGATATCTGTGATATCGAAAATAATCTAGATCAAGGGGAGAGTGGAGGAGAGAGAGGGAGGGGAATACAATGAGAGAGAGAGGGAGGGGGACATAACTCAAGGGGGGGATAGTGGTAGATTCATAGAGAGAGAGGGGTAGAGAGAGTGTGTGTAAGAGTGTGAGGCGGAGAGATGGAGGGGGGTATAGAGGGAGGGAGGGACGAAGAATGAGACTAAAAATAAGGGGAGAGAGAGGGAGGGGATAGAGAGAGAGAGAAGAAAGAGAGGGAAGGGAGTTAGAGAGAGATAAAGAGAGAAATCGGGGGATAGTGGGGGAGAGAGAGGGTGAAATAGTACATATGGGGTCAATATTTGACGAATTATTATAATGATAAGGATAAAATTAATAGAAATGTTGAAACAAAATTAAGGGATCCGCGACATTCTTCGTAATTATGAATTTATTCTCTATATGCCTAACTTTAGATGAAACTTTTTTGGAAGTTCAATGCATTCTCTA
>ML785335.1:118140-143874 GCA_009831015.1 Picea engelmannii
CTGAAGTGGCCCTGTTTGACCAGCGTTGATCGGACATTTGGAAGGCTCAAATTTTGAATCCGATAGCTCATTATCCATCCTTGTACATCAGGGAACACGACCCAAGTGTTAGATTTCACCCAGGTGTCCTGCAAGTATACAAACCACAGAGCTTTTACAGGATTTAGTCAAATCTTGTAATTTCTGATAAATTTTCAATTTTAATGCTAAAATTTAGAAAACTCAATTCTTAAGCTAAAGAATGAAAAATATACCTTGCATAGGCTGTTTCATGGAAAACATGGAATGAAATGAAGGCAAAATGGATGGATAAAGAAGCAAAAGTATGGTTTATAGAGAAAAATGGAAGCATAAAAATGGACTCAACAATCATCACCATCATCGTCGTCGTCATCTTCACGATCATCATTATTTTCATCATCGTTGTCGTTGTCATCATTGTCACCACCATAGTGACCATTGTTGTCGTTCTCCTCTGTAACACACCCAAATCAGTAGACCCAAAAAAAATGATTTTCTCTATGCTCTGATCTTAATTGTACCCACTTCCATGATACCTCTAAATTTTCCATCTTGGGCTGATTCAAAATTATGATACTAATCAATTTAATAAATAATCATGAAAAATACACATGCAATAATCAAAATTCTTGCTAATTGTAAAATAAAATATTAACATGTCATGCACAACAATATCCAACAATCAGACACATTATAAACACATATCTTAGAGATAATAATTAATACACAGTGGAAATAATTATACAAGCAAAGAAAGCCATGACAAAGAGAACTTGTCTTTAGCAAAACCAATCACCAAATAGCTACATACCAAGGAAGTTCCACCTAACCTTAGACATTGTTGTTGCAAGTCTCAACAACAGGTCACCCTTGAGCCAGGGATATGAATCCACAAGGATAGGTCTCGGACTGTCACTTAGCTTCCCAAACCAGTAAGAAATCAAGATCTCATGGGTTTCTCAACACAAAAAAAATCCATTTTACCAACTCTCTTACCCTTCATCCTGAACCACCCAAAGAGAATGAACCCCCTTCACTTCCACGTAGTCCCTCAAGTTGTCCACCTCTTTCTAGGGCTCCAGTGCTTCTGGTCAGGAAATCTCAATGGTGGAAACTCTTAATATTCTCAGTTGTGGATAGTTCTCTCCCGAATTCCATTATTCTCATTCCCACAGATGTCCATTCCATCCTATCATAATCAATAATTAATTACATCCAACCAACCATGGATTCTGTCCTTCAAAAATTCATTTTCCTTTCCCCATGCATAACCAAGAATGACCAAAAGAGTGAATTAGAGAGGAACAACTCCAAAAATGAATTTTTGAGTGAGAATGAATGGCCAACCCCCAAGGAAATCAAGAATAGGGATTAAATATCAAAATAATAATGTGGTATTCCCCCAAGAAGCTCCCATAACCCCCCTCTTTGTCTCTAAAATTAATAGGTGGGTAAAACAAAATGATTTTAAAATGTAAGGGCTTAGCCCCTCAACTTTCCCCCCTCTCTCTTGGAACCATAGCCCCCTATAACTCTTGTATGTGTCTGTCTAGAAAACACTAATGTATTTTATTATTAATAATGATCAATATATTAAATTTCCTAGGCACTTTGACCTCTTTCAATTGTTTAGGCACTTCGTCCTTTCCTCAAATAAAAAAAATACATTAATAATATGGGGACTCAAAACCATGGTATTATATTCCCCTCTCCCTTATTTTGGCACTATCCTCAGTGCATACACAAAAAATAAATAAAAATTTTAAAATTCTTCAAAACGTTGTGCGTACTCTTCCTGTCTAGAATCTTCATGCTCCCAAGTAGCATCTTCAAGACTGTAGCAGGTCCACTAAACCTTTACCATCATTATGACTCAATTCTGGAGCACTCTGAATTTTCTGTCCAATATGTTCATCGGTTGGATCTGAATGTCTCCTTCTAGCTCATTCTAAATCAAATTCAATTCCATAACATGGTTAGGATCATGCACATACTTTTTTAGCAAAGAGACATGAAACACATTATGCACATTCATGGAAGAAGGAAATGAAAGCATGTATGCAATTGGCCCTATTCTATCCAATATATCAAATGGACCACATAATCTGGTTGCTGGCTTTGTACAACTTCCCAACTTCAATGAGATCTTCTTGGGATTCACTTTCAAAATCACATGGTATTCCACTTTAAATTATCTAGTTGTCATGTTCTTAACTACATAGCTCTTCTGTCTATCTTGTGCTACCTTCAAAGTCTACTTAGTTTTAACCATTTGGTCTTCCACATCCTTGAGTAATTCTGGCCCAAGTACTACTCTGCCTATTAGGTTGTCCCAACTCACTAGAGTATTGCATTTTCCACCATACATAGCTTCAAATGGGATCATCTTTAATGAGGATTGATACTCATTATTATTTGCAAACTCAACTAAATGCAATTAATCTTCCCACTTATATGGCTTATCCATCACATACATTCTCAACATATCTTCAATTAATTGGTTGACCCTATTTGTCTTCCCATCTAACTGTGGATGGTATGATGTGCTAAAGTTTATATTTGTACCAAATCCTTTAAATAATCCCCTCCAAAATTTTGATGTAAACTTGGTATCTTTGTCTGAGACAATTTCCTTAAGTATTCCATGCAATATAGTAATCTCCCTCACATAAATTTCTAAAATATTAGTTGTTGTATGAGTCATGTTTACAGGAACAAAATGAGCAGACTTTGTCAATTTATCTGAAACTACCATTATTGAATCATGTTTCCTTCTCCTAGGCAACTTATTGATAAAATCAATGGTTATGACTTCCCATTTCCTCTTTGGAATTGGCAATGGTTGTAGCAAACCCGTTGGGTGTCTATGCTCAACCTTCACTCTCTAACATTCCATACTTTTGGCAATTTAATCAACAACATACTTCTTCATCCCAAGCCAAAATAATTGGCTTCTTACTACTGCAATTGTTTTATAGTAACCGAGATTTCCAACATATGGAAAATTATGCATTTCTTTTAATACCAAATTCCTAAGTTATCCAGAACTAGGAACATAAATTCTACTTCTATGCATAAGGAGTCCATCTTCTTTGATCTCGTACCCTTTGAATTTATAATCTACATTTTCTTGTTATAAGCTTTCTTTTACATGTAGTTAATGTTGGTCTATAACAACAACATTTAAATTTCTTCTCTTTAAATATGAACTATGCATACTAATGGTTGTAACATGCATGAGATGTACCTTTTTGTTGAGTGCATCAACATTTTTTTTTTCTTTTCCTTTGATATGCTTGATGTCAAAGTCATACTCGCTTAAAAATTACCTCCATATTTTCTACTTGGAATTTAAAGTTGGTTGTTCAAAAATATATTTCAAAACACTATGGTATGTCCTTAGCTCAGATTTCTTCCCCCTTAAATAATGCATCCACATCTTCAAATCATGAACTATGACAACAAGATCCAAATCATGTGTGCCATAGTTCCTCTCATGTTCTTTAAGATTTTTGGACTCATAGATAATGACATGTCTATTTTGAGTGAGGAATCCCCCCAATCCTTCTTTGCATGAATCTATACATACCACAAAACTTTCATTTTGGTTAGAAATCTTTAAAATAGGTTCACTAGTAAGTAATTCCTTTAACAAATTAAATTTCTTTTCACACTTTGTTGTCCATTCAAATTTAATTCCTTTCTTATATAAAGAAGTGATGGGATGAGAAATATTGGAGAACCCTTCTATAAATCTACTGTAGAATATGTCTAATCTGATAAAAGATATAACTTCTGAAACATTTCTCAGTGTTGGCCATTATCTAATGGATTAAATATTCTCTGGATCCACTGCTATGCCTTGTTTTGAAATAATGTGCCTCAAATAATGGATCTATTCTTGGTAAAAATAACACTTTCTTATTTTGTCATAAAGTTTATTTTCCATTAGTACTTGTAGTACCAACCTCAAGTGATGTTCATGTTCTTTTTCTGACTTAGAATAGATAAGTATGTCATCCAAGAATACAATGACAAACTTATCCAAATAATTTTAGAATATTACATTCATCAAGCACATAAAGACAGGTGCATTGTCCAGTCCAAATGGCACCACTACAAATTTGTAATGTCCATACCTGGTTCTAAAGGTTGTCTTATTGATGTCTTCTTCCTTGATTCTTACCCGATGGTATCACGATCTCAAGTCTATTTTTGAAATTATCTTTACTCCTCTTAACTAATCAAAGAGGTCATCAATTTTAGGTAGAGGGTGTTTTTGCTTCACTATGGATTTATTTAGTTGTCTAAAGTCAATACACAACCTCAATGTTCCATCCTTCTTTTTTACAAATAGTATCGATTCTCCCCAAAGTGAAACACTTGGGCATATGTACCCTTTATTCAGAAATTCCTCTAGCTACATTTTTAATTTTTTTAATTCTATTGTACTCATTATGTAAGGTGTCTTTGGTACTTGGTAATATCTTGGTACTAAATCAATAGAGAATTGTATGTCCCTCTTTGGTGGTAATCTTGGTATTTCTTGGAACACGTCTTCAAACTCTTTTAATATTAAAAAAACTTCAAGGCTTGGCCTTTTGGTATTTTTTGGATCCTCCACATGAGCTGCATACAATTGACAACCATTCCTAAAACATCTTTTCAGTTGTAAGGCTGAAATATCCCTTGTAGAAATGGGTCTTGGAATTCCTTTCACAATGTTCTATTTTCCTTCCTCATCAAGACATGCAAATGTCTTGTTATGACAATTTAGGACAACATGATGCTTTTCCAACCAATCCATTCCAATTATGATATCATAATATCCTAATGGAATTATATTCATATCAACATTAGTAATCACTCCATTTAAATTTATTGGACAACCTCTAACAACCTCATTGATTATTCTTTTGGTTCCAATGGCTAGCTAAACCAAAATTGATTTTATTGTAATCTCTCCACTAATTTAGGATCAATGTAGCAATGGATTTCTCCTGAATCAATTAAAATAGAAACAAGCTAATTAATGATCTTACCTTCTACTTCAATCATATTGGATTTATATTCTTCTTGTTGATCTTCTTAGGCTGCATGTATTCATGGAATATTTTTTCCCATGTCTTCTACTATAGTAGCCTCTTGGATGTTATGCATGGTCTTCATTTTGTCTTCTATGTGAGGGAAATCCTTATACATGTGATATTTTTGCATCCCCAACATTTGATTGGTGTTCTTCCCATTTTTCCCAAGGATTCTTCCCTCTTGGATTCATTCTTATAATAATGATCTTGTTTATTTTTATTAAGGTTATTTATGTTGAAAGGAAGTTTGAATCATTTCCTTCTTTCATCATATTTCTCCTTCTTCCTATCCCTCCAAGACTTCGACAAGGATTCTCTTCCCTTTCCTGACTCATATAGGTACTTAGCATTTCTAGTGGTCTCTGTCAAAGTTCTAGGCTCATCATATTGAATCTTATCTTTATAAAATGTTGGAAGTCCACTCAACAACCTATGTATATTAAGCTTCTCATCCTTGATAAATCCAATGTATTTTAGCAATCCAAAGAACTTATTTTCATATTCTCCCATGGTCATACTCCCCAACTTAAGTTCAAATAAATATTGCATATTATTGTCATAGAAATTTTTTGAAAGACACTCCTTCTAAAAATACCTCTTGATCTGCTTCCAAGTGATCCTACATCTCATTAATGCACTCAACTTGCTTCAATTGATCCCACCACATAGGATCTTTCCCATGCAAATGGTATGTGGAAATTTTGGCTTCCATCTTAAATGAGTAGTTGTGAAACTAAAAATACTTCTTGATTCCACACAACCAGGATTCAACATCATCTTCCCTTTCTATTTCACCATCAAATGATGGTTTCTTAAGCTTCCTCAACTCTCCTTGCAAACTATCCAATTCATGTCTTCTTCTTTGAGGCCTAACATGAGACACTTATGGACTACTTGTGGAGTCTTCAGACACATAAAATTTACTTTCTTATTAAGGAGGTGAGTGATGCCTATGATTTCTATTATCACTTCTTGAATGACTGGCTCTTCTGTAGTTATCTCTCTTTTAATGATGTCTACCTTCTTTTTGTCTTGATTCTGATCCATTCCTTGCTTTCCTGTGCAACCGATTTGGGCTTTGTATCATTTGAGAATTTATTTTATTTTGTTCTCTCATAATATTATCATTATTTTATTTGTAACTCTGCACTTCTATTCCCAAGATTCGCACAATCTCTATTAATTTTTTTGGCTTTGCTCTGCTCCTGTGTCCATTTGATTCTATCTCTACATTACCAACATTGATATTTTGACCCTTAGCTTCTATCTCACAACAGAAGGCTCCATGTCCTTCCTCCATGTGCCAAATATACATTTTTATCTTGAATTGTTATGTGTAAATCCCCTAATTCTACAAAATTTGCAAGCAACCATTTTTGTTAGAATTATGCATATTAAGGAAAAAATTTCAATCACTGCTAGAAGTCCTTTTTTTGCTCAATTCATGAATGATTATATCATAGTTATCCAAATTATAATAATTCCAGATCATTCTTCTATAAATAATATTTCCAATTACTATTCGTGTTCCTTAATATAATCTTTGAGCTAAAAGTTATGGCTTCTTGCAAAAAACCATTTTCACTATATTTGTGCATTTTCTCCACTGGTGTAATTTTATGGAAAGGCCAAATTCTTTCAACTTCAGAAGAAAATATGTCAAGAACTTGTTGGCAGCCAATTCACATTTTTCCACTGTCTTATAAGCTCCCTACACCAGTGTTTTGCAAACCTTAATTTTTCGTTGCAATTCTCAAATAAACGACACTTTTATTTTAGCGCTATTTGCACACTTACCTTTGTTTGTTTTCACGACTGTAAGCGTGAAAACTTAGTCTTTCGAAGTCACATTAAAATTGTCATTATCATTCTTGTCGATATGCCCATTGCATTTACATTTCACTTATCATTATGCAGTTTGCAAAACCCTTTTTGATCTGTACTCATTTGAACACTCTTTGATTGATTATGTAGTTTCATTTCATAAGTGATTGAGTTTGTAATACATTGGGGATTGGATATACATGTTGTTTGATCATTTCACTTTCCACATTGGCTTCATAAAAGCACATAGGTGTTATGGTCAAACCCTTGATATATATCATTTAATATAACACCTAGTTCGCGTTATCAAAACCTTTGGCATACACTTGGTATTGGTTCCAATTCATGTGTTTGGTTTTGAAACTATGGTATAACGATTGCTTGCGCGAATGATTAATACACTTACCATTGATTTCATTGGTCGGGAAAATGACATAATTGTCAAACTATACAATAGTGGGGTGAACAACTATAAGCGCCGACAGTTGTACCATGGTAATGACTATTCTGCATGGACAGAAAATAGCTCCACCACCTTTGCACGATGTCATTAATGCTTACCCCTATCCCTGTTTCAAATATGCTAGCATCAAGTAACCCTTCGAGCATTCTTCTCCTGTGTATGCTATGATTAAAACCCTAGCTCATTCACATCGCTCACCGTGTGCTCTTCTCCATGGCACCGGTGGTGCGAATTGAGCCGAATGGTAGTCAAGCCCTGCTACTGTTCGATAACGCTCGGAAAGATTTGCAAGATAATGGTTGGCTCACCTTTGTACATCGGTTTGAGGGTTTTAATCTGTTGGTTGCACAGTATTTCACCCTGAATTTTGATGGTTGTAGAACCAAGATAGGTGACACTCAGATTGAAATCAGTAAAGAGTTCATCAGCTCTGCCACGGGGTTAGCAGCCACAAGCCAACGATGGTTTAAAAACTCTAAAGTTGAGGAGGTGCCATGGCTGTTACTGTTCGTCTCATAGAAGGTCACATCCTGTGACAAAGGTATGCCCATTTCCATGCTTAAACCAAGGTGGCATGATATTTTGATGGTGGTTAAACAATTCGTGACCTGTGAGGGTCATTATGGACTAGTTTTTATTTATCACCTTCAAGTGTTAATGAATTTTATGGGTTATCCATTGAACATGCCATTTTATTTCCAACGTAGCCTATACAAAATGGCTAAAAGGTTTAAAAGAAAAAAGGCCCATAGTAGCTTGTTCCACCATGGCCTAATCAGACTCATCGTTGTTCATAACTTAAATCTCCACCGTGATAGTTGGCAATCTTTTATCTCTCGAAATGGTTTTGCTGATACAGAGCCTATCCAAATTGACAAGCCCATGGTTAGTGTGACTAAGGTCATTCCACCCGTGCCTTTCCATACCCTTCTACCCTCTCCTAAACCCTCGACCAACCCTGATATCAATCTACCCGACATCACAATAGACAAGACGGAGGCTGTTAAAAATCCCGTGAGCAAAAAGGTCAAGGGAAACCCTACTGTCGACGGAAAAGGTAAAAAGAATGCTCGACTTATCTCAACACTGGCTAGGAATAAACCTAAACCTAATGCTGAGCAGAAGCCCATAGTCCTCAGTGAAGACTCGGACTCTGACATCGAACGCTCCCTAGCTAGTGAGTACCCTTACTCTCAAGGTTTGTGCTCCGAGCCACCCTATGATTTCGATTCTAATTTGCCCTCGTGCTTAAGGAACAATCCCAGTTATCTAGGGATCAAGCTACCTAATGAAACCCTCAATGATTCTCCCAAACCCTCGACTATCGGGCAGTCATCATGCAACCAGTGTCATGTGTGGTTGGAACGATACTATACAGATGTTCCCTTACTTCAATCAAAAATCAAAGCATTGGAAAACCAAGTTACAGTGTTGACTAGTGAAAGGGACAAGCTTCGAGCTAATGATAAGAAGCAGAAAACCACTGGTTCCATCGTTTTTAGGAATGTCGAATCGGCTACAGCTGTCGTCAATTCCAAAATGTTATGACCAAGTTGTCTGCTCATCATCCAGGTATAAATTTTGATATCAATTTCATTTTATCAATTGCTTGGATTAATATAGTGAATTGGTTTCTAAGTTTTGATAAGTCTGTTTATTATTCAAAATGACTTTGACATGGTTTGATTGTCAAAACGGTTATAAAATCAAATGGTTATGATTTTGTTATACGATTCGATCGTGCTCAGTTTAGCAATTAATTGGTTTTCACTGGGTTTGATTCATTTGTCTGTTGGTTAGAGTTAACAAAATCAATGGTGTTTGCTTTTGATTGGATTTCATTTGTATCCAACCTGAACAGGAGGTTTTTATGCTGAAATTAGAGCATGACTATGTTTTCATTTGGTATGATTTCATTGTGGTTGGATATCAACAACTCTGATTTAGTTATTGTGATTTGATTATTGAAACGACTTCGTAAGATTCAATCGGCTTGATAATTATGATGTAGTTTATCAAATTGGGAAAATGACTTTGTTTTGTCAACATTTTCGTTTGGATTTGGATTATATCGGCTTTGATTTTATGGTCTGATTTTGGAACGATTTCGTGAGTTTGACTGTATCATCTTTTAATATGTTATGTGATATAATCTTCTAAATAAGGAACACAACTTTGTTCGACTCCGATTTGGAAATAATGACTCTATTTTGTATGGAAGCGATATTCTCATCTGACTTGTGTGAAAGATCTCTTCGTTGAAATAATCGAACTGTGTTGATTCACAACGACTATGTCAAACTTAAATTATTCGATTCACTCTTGTTTGGATTGGATTGCTTTTATGAGTTGAATTCACATCGAAAATAGACTTGATGCTGCTCTGTTGAATTTAATTTTCAAAGCAAGTTTGTTAACTCAGATCGATATATGTTATCTCTGTTGAATTCATATGAGAAGATTCAGTTAATATTTCATTTTGAAATGAATTCGAGTAACGATTTTGTTGATTGTCAATCGATTTTGTTTTCCCCAATTGGCAATAATAAACAATTGGGCGAATCCCACAGAACCTATTATGAATCGATTGAATCCATTGTGATTTTGTTTACATACCAGTTTTGATTTAATTCACTAATAGCATGGATCGTTTGTTATGTTAAATATAGTGTGATCAATTTAAGAAAACGATCCATGTTAATTTGATTGGATTCGAATTGATTTTATGGATAGCTGAAGCAACTATTTGTGATTTTAATTGGTTATGAATCGATTCCATTACTATCGGTTATCCAATATGATTCCGTTTACCCGATTTTGTGACAACAAACGAAACAGAGTATATGCATCTTTGTAGTCGATTGATTGATCTTAGTTCTGTTTTGATCTCAAATTAGTATAACAATTTCAATTTGAATGATTCGTTTGTCTTTCAAATAACAATTAGATACTTGTTATTAGTTTGAATTTAATTCTTTAAAGATTTGAATTGATTTTAATGCTGATTCTGTGTATGATTTAGACCAGCTACAGAATCACAAGATTCTGTAGCTAGTCTTTAGAATTAGATTTTTATCATTTTCATTAACAAAATACCCTCCTAACTTGTCCTTTTTTGACCTCTTGCAGGTACATTCGAATTGCATTGGACATGCTGGACAGTCTAGGAGATATTTGTGTGATATAGTTTTTATTTTAGGTTGTTAGTTTAGTCAAACTTGGGTTATTTCCCAAATTTTCTGTAAACAGTTTTGATAACTTCCACAGGGATGTTTTACCCTGTGGAAGGTCTTTAAATACTTATTATTTTTTGTAATAAGGAGCATACTCACTTGTGGGAGAACCGGGCTATGGATTTATGATATAGACTGAGACGAAAGTTGATGTTTTGTTACAGATTTCGCTTTCATAATATCAATATTTTGTTTCAAGTATATGCATGTCCCTTTGCAGTTGATTATAGACTACTTTAGCTATGATAATCTATTGCAGGATGATGTGATTTGTTTAATGTATTATCCATATCTGATCTCTTTCATTATTTAAAAGTACAACAATTACTTGGTTTCAGTTAATGAATCACAAATTTCTCTTCTTCGTTAATTGAATCATTTTGTATAGATCTTTGCATACAGGTTTATCTAACTGTGAAGATTTATAAATTATAAGGTTGCTGTAAATTTTTTATGTCTTGTTTGTCCTGTAATCATATTTGAAGAGCACAACAGCTTCTAGTTTACGAGAGGCTTGTGGATAATTCAGTGTGGGTTTCCTCCCTCCGATCAGCTAAGACAATCGTTACATTCAGGACAAATCTGGAACATTTTTTCCAGGTCAGTTTGTTATTATTTAATAAGTTTATTTGTTAGCTTATTTTAATTAGTTTAGATAGATTTATGTGTAGTTTAGATTTTTAGTTAGAGTTAGTATTTTAGTTGWTTAGTTTAGTTAGCTTTTTTTTTATTTCTTTTCATAAAATCATAAAAACCAAAAAACAATAGCTCTCCCTGTCTTAGGACARAATATTAATGAGTTTTTTTCAGGTTTTCATTCAAATCTGTAAATTGTAAATATTGTGCATTTTGTGAATAAGATTTATTTCTGTTAGTAGTTAGATATTTAWTTTCTTAGAGTTAGCATAGTATTAGTTAGTMGATAGTATATAGAATAGTTAGTTTTGTTTAGTTTGYTTTAATAATTATTTTTAGATTAGTTTATTAGTTTGTTTTTATAATTAGTTTTAGTTAGATTAGTTAGTTTAGAGTAGTTTTTCTTTTTGTTTTCTTAGGACCTTAGATCGGCTAATGGAGCCGCTAAACTCATCAGGGTGGGTTATCCCAAACGGATTGGTTTATTAGACAACCCCGGACCGGATCCACTCTCCCAGTTGATAGACAGTCAATTTTGCCCGTCAACAAATGGCGCTAGAAGGAGGGCCTGAAATTAATTAATGGCATGAGGTAGTCGCAAGACTCCTCCACCACCTAATCGCTCACCTATAGTGACTAGAATCTATTCGAATGATAATATTCCCCTTCAAACAGCAACTACATCAACCGATGATCCACGGATCACAGTTGAGCCAGTAACCCCTAATCCTATAGGTGGTGATATACAAGAGATTGTCCGTCAATCTCTTATAAAAACACATAGCGCCTTAGCCCGTTTGAGGCAACCAAACCGTTTGTGGGGACAACCTTTGGATTTCTCTGACATCAGAGAACAATTAGGAGGCACTAACCTCACTGTGAATCCTTCAGATCCAATCCTAAGTCCTACTGCAGGAGGATCTGGGATACCTCCTTCACCACCTCCATCATCTCCTTCCTCTTTTGGAGGAGATTCTTCTGATGAAGGTAGTTCCCCTTCTCAAACTTCCACACCCAGTACACCAATGGAAAACCAGAACAACTCTGCTAGACCTTGGCTTGATTAGGATTCTGTAGCTGTACCTGGATCTCAACATCCTTTACCTAAACATCCGGAGAAATGGCTTCCCAAGTTTGACCCTGACTCAAAACAGATCGCAGAAGATCACATTAAAAAGTTTATGTTAGCCATAAGACTCCGCAATGTCGAACATGAAGACGTTGGCTGTAGGTTGTTCCCCTATACTTTCGAGGGCAATGCATCTACATGGTACTTTTTCCAACAACCCTATACCATCGTGTCTTGGGAAAAGTTTGAGTCATGCTTTTTGGAAACGTTTGGAGACGGTAAGCCTTCGGAAGTCCTAGTCATGGACCTTTCTAGCTTAAGAATGAACCCAAAAGAAAAAGTTAAAGACTTTAATCAAAGATTATTAACACTTAAAAACTGAATCCCTGCAGATTCCATGCCTACCGAGAGTCTTACAATAGCATACTACACTAAAGCTTTGCATCAAAGTATAGCTATTTGGGTTAAATGATCTAAGAAAGCCACATTGTTAGAAGCCTTCGAAGAGGCCAGCCAGATTGAAAAAGACATACTTAGTCTTAAAGACTCTACTAGCAACAAAACAGAGACTAGTTCTTCTTCCAAAAAGAAGATCGAAATCCTCCCTAGACCTACTCAAAGTAAAACACAACCTAAAACCTCGGATTTAGAAAACTTAACTAAACTTGTTCAAAAACTGTCAAATCAAGTTATAGAATTGAAAAGGTCGACCGAAGAAGCTTCCTCGATCAAAGGACCTTACAAACCCCCATTCCGGAAACCTTTTCCTACCAACTAACCTAATCCAACAATCGAAGGCCTTAATCTAGAAAGTCTGCAATGCACCCTTCAAAAAATTCTAGAAGCTCAAGATAACTTGATGCGTCCTAAGATTCCTAAGGAGGTAGTTGAACAAGAGACAGTTCAAGAAGAGGAGTCTTCTCCAAACATTTTTGGACACTTCTCGGATAGTATCTTTCAAGCTAACTTCAAGACAGTTCATCCTTATAACACCAGGAGTAAGACAACCAACAAACCTTCTACCGAAATCACTACAACTTCGCCTCCAAAACAATCTAAACCAGCTGAGACTAAACAGAGTAATGTGAATCCCAAATTAGATTATGATGTAGTTGAAGATCTTAAAAAGTTGAGATAACATTTCTGTTTATGAGTTATTGAAATTTCCATTTCTGCTACAAAAGATGTTACATAATATCTCAGAGAATGGAAAAAATGGTAATTCAAGTGGTAACAAGGTTGTGCAAAACAAAGTGCCTCAGAAGACTTCCGCTAAAAACAATCCTAATCCGCAAGATAAAGGAAGCCTTCATGTAAGTAATAATGTAAATAATGTAAATAATGTAAATAATGTAGATAAAGTAGCTTTAGAAACTGCTAGTAAAAAGCCACAAGCTACCACTCTTAGTACTCACAAAAATGTACCTCCATTTTTGTTAACTTTCGAAATCTTTAATAGAAACATGCACAATTGTATGGTAGACTCAAGAGCGTCATCCAATGTGATGCCATGGTCTGTTTTCCAGAAGATTAACGTTGAAGTTGAACCCTCCACTTTAAAAGTCATACAACTTGATCAGACCAATGTTAAAGTTGTAGGTAAACTAAAGAATGTCCTTATTAGATTATCATCTAACCCCAAGGTTCATCAAGTCATTGATATAATTGTTGTGGATATTCCATAAGTGTATGGTATTTTTTTAAGCAGGGACTGGTCGGAGAAGNGAACCCTCCACTTTAAAAGTCATACAACTTGATCAGACTAATGTTAAAGTTGTAGGCAAACTAAAGAATGTCCTTATTAGATTATCATCTAACCCCAAGGTTCATCAAGTCATTGATATAATTGTTGTGGATATTCCATAAGTGTATGGTATTTTTTTAAGCAGGGACTGGTCGGAGAAGATACATGGTTATTTCACGACAGATTGGTCTCATCTATGGCTCCCAGAGAATGGCAAGCCCAACAAGATAAAGGTGAATCGTGAACGCTACCTTCAGTTCACAGTCACAGATTTGAACGATCCCATCGAACCATTTACACCTTTTGCGGATTCACCCAAAGTATAAGGGATGGACACCTTCTTCGGCAATTTCATGGCCGAGGCTTCACCTATCACCAATCCTGAACAACACTCCAAGATTGTAGCATATGTGCAACCAACAACTTCCATGTAACGGTCTCATGTACCCGATGGAAATCAAATTTGGTCTCTTTATTTTGATGGGTCAAAGTCCAAAGAAGGAGCTGAAGCAAGTTGTGTCATTATCGATCCGAAATGTAACAAAACATTAATTGCATGTAGGTTAGAATTTGAATGTACTAACAATACTGCAGAATATGAGGCTTTACTGCAAGGTCTTAGAGAAGCTTTGGATATGAACATTCAAAATTTGACCATCTTTGGCGACTCCGAAATAGTGGTTAGACAGGTAAAAGATTCTAACCATTGTCTTTCTCCGCATCTCAAAAGCTACCAGTCTGAGGTATGGAATTTAATGAATAAGTTTTCTGCTTTCAATATAAATTCTATCCCTAGATTGAATAATGTTGAAGCAGATTTATTAGCTAACGTAGCTTCTAAACTCTTTCCTGCAGAAGGCTTATCCCCAGACGCATTCTCTGTCGAGCTGTTGTTCCGGCCATCCGTTCCCGACAACATCACGAACTAGAGTGTATTTGACGATGATCAGCAGATTATTAACTTTCTGCACATGGAAGAAACTTTTCAAGGCGCAGTGATAGACGAGCACACACATGACGACAATTTGCGCGATTTCACGGTAATACCAGATCCGAGAACTCCTGAATCCTCATCAGATATGGTAAACTCAATCCCTAAATCTGTCATTAGATTAGAGAATTTTTATGATCTTCAAGATAAATTCAAAAAAACGGTCAACTGTAAAACCAATAGTTCCTCATCATACGAAAAAGTAAACTTAGGAACTAATGAAAATCCTCAGTGCATTAATCTAGGGGTAGGATGTTCTGAACAAGAAAAAGTTGCCTTTATTAAATTGTTCAAAGAATTTAAAGATGTCTTTTCATGGACGTATGATGACCTTAAAACTTTCAACCCTAACATCATACAACATGTCATTCCTATGAAGCCTCAAACCTTACCCTTTCAACAAAAATTGAGAAAAATGCACCCTAAGCTCGAACCGACCATTCAAAAAAAATTGAATAAGCTCCTAAATTCTAAGATAATTTTTCCTGTTAGGCACACTCAATGGGTTTCTAAACTTGTCCCAGTTCGAAAGAAAAGTGGGGAAATCCGACTCTGCGTCGATTTTCGAAAACTTAATAGAGCATCTGACAAAGACAATTATCCTGTCCCACCCATGGAACAGATCCTTCAATAGGTATCTGGTTTTGAGAGGCTATCCTTACTAGATGGATTCTTGGTATACAACCAAATCCTGATGTATCCACCAGACCAAATTAAAACTACCTTTCGTACCCTGTGGGGCACTTACGCTTATCGAAAAATGCCCTTTGGATTGATTAATGTTGGTGCCACTTTCCAGAGAGCAATGGACATTGCTTTTCGAGGCTTAATCAAGCAGTCCATCGTAGTTTACTTAGATGATGTTACCGTTTTTTCTAAAAACAAAACCGATCATCTAGCTCACTTACGAGTCGTTCTACAGTGATGTCGTAAATACGACATCTCTTTAAATCCTAAAAAATCCATCTTTGCAGTAGAACAGGGTAAACTCTTAGGATTCATTGTGTCAAGTGAAGGGATGATTATCGACCCTGAAAGGACTCAAGTCATCGCAAAACTTCCCCCTCCTACGTCCAAAAATTCTATGCAGTCTTTCTTAGGCTAGATTAACTTTGTGAGAAGATTTGTCCCCAGTTTCTCTGAAATGGTCAGGCCTTTATAGAATTTGATTAAGAAAGACAGCCAATATCACTGGGGACCCCTAGAAAATCAACCTTTTAATGCAATAAAGAAGACCATAATAGACGCTCCGTCTCTCATGAGCCCCGATTTCTCACAAGACTTTACACTCTATACTTTTTCTTCTGACCATTCCTATGTCGTCGTCTTAACCCAAAAGAATGCCGAAAACAATGAAGTATCCATTGCCTTTATGAGCTCTACTTTCAAAGGCACTGAACTTAATTACCCAGTGGTATATCGACAAGCCTACGTTGTTTTCAAAGCAGTCAAACACTTCTGGTCCTATCTTTTGAAGTCTAGGACGAAATTCATTGTCCCCTACCCAGCCGTCAGGAACCTGTTAGTGCAGAAGGAACTAGGTGAAAAGAGGGATAACTGGGTCACCTCCTTGCAGGAGTATGACTTAGAAATTACCCCAGCTCAGATAGTGAGAGGCCAAGGGTTATGCAAGTTAGTTTCTGATTCAGTAGTAGGACAGCAAGAAGAAAGCGATATGTCAAACCTAGGACAACATGATCAAAATCTAATCTGTTGCGCACCAAAACCTGTCAGTCCTTGGTACGACGATATAAGATTCTGTCTTGAACATGGGTCATCCCCCCATCACTTGGATCCCACTAAAAGAAGAGATTTGAGATTAAAGTCCACCTCTTTTCATCTGTTTAATGGTATCCTGTTTCGTCAAAGTTTTGACGGTGTACTGATGCGTTGTCTCGAAAAAGACGAAGCAGAAAAAGTCTTGCTAGAGTTGCATGCAGGAGAAGCTAGTGGTCATTTTGGTGGTGACACCACTGCTCATAAGGTTTTAAGAGTTGGTTATTACTGGCCCACGCTTTTTAGAGACACCCATGCCTTGTGTTGTAAATGTACCATTTGTCAGAAAGCATCAGGGCGGTTACAAAAACCAGCCTTTCCTTTGCAGCCCGTTTCAGTAGATTCTCCTTTTCAGTAGTGGGGCCTTGATATCATAGGTCCAATCAACCCCCCGTCCTCACAACAACATAAGTTTATTGTGACAGCCACATATTACTTTACCCGATGGTCTGAAGCTGCTGCATTAAGAACTGTCAATACCAGTCAGGTAATTGCCTTTCTAAATTCGAACATTATCACTCGTTTTGGTATCCCTGACTGTTTAGTATTCAATAATGCTTCTTATTTTTCCTCTCTTGAGATGAGCGAGTTCGCTTTGGAAAGAGGAATTAAATTGAAGTATTCTACTAGCTATTACCCCCAGGGCAACGGATTGGCAAAATCGACAAATAAGAACTTGATTAAAATTATCAAGAGAACGGTGGTTGAAAATCACAAAAATTGGCACAATGCACTGTTGAACGCACTGTAGGATGATAGGGTAACACCAAAAGATGATGTAGGTAACTCCCCCTTTTTTCTCATTTATGGCAGAGAAGCAATTCTGCCACCTCACATTCTTCTTCCTTCGCTACAGTTGTCATAGAAAATCCAAGAAGAAGATTGTCCCCCTTTGGAAAACCAAATTAACTCTTTGATGAATCTAGAAGAGGTAAGAGCCCAAGCTAAACATAAGTTAGATCAGCATCAACTATTGGTTAAAATCTAGTTCGATTCTAACTCTGCTTCTGATAGGAATTTCGAAGTAGGTGATCTCGTCTTGAAATGGGACAAACCGCATGAGGGAAAGGGAGAACACAGTAAATTTTAAAACTGATGGCTTGGACCGTTTTTAATTGCTGAAAATTTGGGTCCCAATTCTTTTCGATTGCAAAACCTTGAAGGGCAGCCTGACACTTATCCGGTGAATGGCCAAGCCCTGAAAAGATACTTTTCTTGATGATAACCCTTGTATATTATGTACATATTTTTCTTGGTTTGCTTTTTCGTTTTCTCTTTGTTTTTGATTTCCCCTTTGAGTTTATCAGTTTATTCTTGGAAATACACATACCTATACAGACAAAGAAAAAAGAAAATTCCTTCACTGAAATAACTGCTAAGAAAAGTGTATAAACATTAATGGTATATTTCTGAAAGTTATATCCGTGTTGGCAAAAAGTCTGTTTGAAAGAAGTTGACTGATTTCGATCTCTGAGTAAAGCTTGTCATGATCATCTATTATCTTTTTACACTGTCCCTATTCCTTAAGGGAATGACTCAGAAGATGTCTCCCTGCCTTAGGAAGTTGTTTTTATAAATAAAACATCTCTGGATCTTAATAAAGGACAGTTAAAAAAAAAWAAAAAAATCTGATGAGGTCTAAAAAAAATATGTTAAAATATCATGATTTTCAGTGTCACCCCACTCAACTATATATCTTTGAAAAATAAATTATTAATAGAGCTGTGTGAAGTGCTTGTAAACCCRCCGGGATGTTGAATAGGTCTGCTGGCAGTGGGTAAATGCATGCATGACGCCAAGACAACTTCGCCGGGGTACTGAACAGGCCCGCTGGCAGCGAAGCAATGTCGGGTATATGAAAATTTGCAAATAAGAAACCTCGTAATGTCCTTTATTCTGATTTAGAACTTCTTGGCAGGATATAGATGTCAGAGTGGGTTAAATGGCAACCCTGTCGAGGCTATGGATGCCTGCTGGTAGCAGTGGCTCTGTCAACAGTATTGGATATTTTATCTTTAATATCATGACTCGCTGGTCTTAAGACTGTTATCAGTTTTCATCTTTTAAAACACTACTGAAATAGTTGGTTAATGATGATGTTTATACGATTTTCTGGTCATTGTTTTTGAGTTGGAATTATCTTTGTTGTCCTAATCTGAATTTGTTCTTTTGGCAGAGACAACTGCTTCTACCAGTGTGTCGCCATTGTTGGCAGCCAATTCACATTTTTCCACTGTCTTATAAGCTGCCTACACCATTGTTTTGCAAACCTTAATTTTTCGTCGCAATTCTCAAATAAATGACACTTTTATTTTTGCGCTATTTGCACACTTACCTTCATTTGTTTTCACAATTGTAAGCGTGAAAAATTAGTCTTTTGAAGTCGCATTAAAATTGTCATTATCATTCTTGTCGATATGCCCATTGAATTTACATTTCACTTATCATTATGCAGTTTGCAAAACCCTTTTTGATCTGTACTCATTTGAACATTCTTTGATTGATTATGTAGTTTCATTTCATAAGTGATTGAGTTTGTAATACATTGGGGATTGGATCTACATGTTATTTGATCATTTCACTTTCCACATTGGCTTCATAAAAGATCATAGGTGTTATGGTTAAACCCTTGATATATATCATTTAATATAACACCTAGTTCGTGTTATCAAAACCTTTTGCATACACTTGGTATTGGTTTCGATTCATGTGTTTGGTTTTGAAACTATGGTATAACCATTGCTTGCGTGAATGATTAATACACTTACCATTGATTTCATTGGTCGGGAAAATGACATAATTGTTAAACTATACAATAGTGGGTTGAACAACTATAAGCGCCGACGGTTGTACCATGGTAATGACTATTCAGCATGGATAGAAAATAGCTCCACCACCTTCGCACGATGTCATTAATGCTTACCCCTATCCTTGTTTCAACTCTGCTAGCATCGGGTAACCCTTCGAGAATTCTTCTCCTATGTATGCTATGATTCAAACCCTAGCTCGTTCGCATCGCTCACCGTGTGCTCTTCTCCATGGCACCGGTGGTGCGAATTGAGCCGAATGGTAGTCAAGCCCTGCTACTGTTCGATAACGCTCGGAAAGAATTGCAAGATAATGGTTGGCTCACCTTTGTACAACACTTTGAGGGTTTTAATCTGTTGGTTGCACAAAAGTTATCCCTGACTTTTGATGGCTGTAGAGCCAAGATAGGTGACACTCAGCTTGAAATCAGTGAAGAGTTCATCAGCTCTGCCACGGGGTTAGCGGCTACGGGCCAGTGATGGTTTAAAAACTCTAAAGTTTAGGAGGTTCCATGGCTGTTGCTGTTCATCTCACAGAAGGTCACATCCTGTGATAGAGGTATGCCCATTTCCATGCTTAAACCAAGGTGGCATGATCTTTTGATGGTGGTTAAACAATTCGTGACCTGCGAGGGTCGTTATGGACTAGTTTTTCTTTATCACCTTCGACTGTTAATGAATTTTATGGGTTATCCACTGAACATGCCATTTTATTTCTAGCGTAGCCTATACAAAATGGATAAAAGGTTTAAAAGAGAAAAGGCCGTAAGTAGCTTGTTCCACCATGGCCTAATCAGACTCATCGTTGTTCATCACTTAAATCTCCACGGTGATAGTTGGCAAGATTTTATCTCTTGGAATGGTTTTGCTGATACAGATCCTGTCCAAATTGACAAGCCCATGGTTAGTGTGACTAAGGTCAGGCCACCCGTGCCTTTCCATGCCCTTCTACCCTCTCCTAAACCCTCGGCCAACCCTGATATCAATCTACCCGACATCGCAATAGACAAGACGAAGGCTGTTAAAAATCTCGTGAGCAAAAAGGTCAAGGGAAACCCTACTATCGACGACAAAGGTAAAAATAATGCTTGAATTATCTCGAGACTGGCTAGGAATAAACCTAAACCTAATGCTGAGCAGAATCCCACAGTCCTTAGTGAAGACTCGGACTCTGACATCAAACACTCCCTAGCTAGTGAGTACCCTTACTCTCAAGGTTTGTGCTCCGAGCCACCCTATGATTTCGTTTCTAATTTGCCCCCGTGCCTAAGGAACAATCCCAGTTATCTAGGGGTCAAGATACCTAACGAAACCCTCAGTGATTCTCCCAAACCCTCGACTGTCGGGAAGTCATCATGCAACCAGTGTGATGTGTGGTTGGAACGATACTATACAGACATTCCCTTACTTCAATCGAAAATCAAAGCATTGGAAAACCAAGTTACAGTGTTGACTAGTGAAAGGGACAAGCTTCGAGCTAATGATAAGAAGCAGAAAACCACTGGTTCCATCGTTTTTAGGAATGTCAAATCGGCTACAGCCGTCGTCAATTCCAAAATGTTATGACCAAGTTGTCTGCTCATGATCTAGGTATGAATTTTGATTTCAATTTCATTTTATCAATTGCTTGGATTAATATAGTGAATTGGTTTCTAAGTTTTGATAAGTCTGTTTATTATTCAAAATGACTTTGACATGGTTTGATTATCAAAACAGTTATAAAATCGAATATGGTTATGATTTTGTTATACGATTCGATCGTGCTCAGTTTAGAAATTAATTGGTTTTCATTGGGTTTGATTCGTTTGTCTATTGGTTTGAGTTAATGAAATCAATGGTGTTTGCTTTCGATTGGATTTCGTTTGTATCCAACCTGAACAGGAGGTTTTTATGATGAAATTAGAGCACGACTATGTTTTGATTTGGTATTATTTCGTTGTGGTTGGATATCAACAACTCTGATTTAGTTATTATGATTTGATTGTTGAAACGATTTCGTAAGATTGAATCGGCTTGATAATTACGATGCGGTTTATCAAATTGGGAAAACAACTCTGTTTTGTCAACATTTTCGTTTGGATTTGGATTATATTGGCTCTAATTTTATGGTGTGATTTTGGAACGATTTCATGAGTTTGACTGTATCATCTTTTAATATGTTATGTGATGTAATCTTCTAAATCAGGAACACAACTTTGTTCGACTCCGATTTGGAAAGAATGACTCTGTTTTGTATGGAAACAATATTCTCATATGACCTGTGCGAAAGATCTCTTCGCCGAAATAATCGAACTGTGTTGATTCACAACGACTATGTCAAACTTAAACTATTCGATTCGCTCTTGTTTGGATTGGATTGCTTTTATGAGTTGAATTCACATCGAAAATAGACTTGATGTTGCTCTGTTGATTTTAATTTTAAAAGCAAGTTTGTTAACTCAGATCGATATATGTTATCTCTATTGAATTCATATGAGAAGATTCGGTTAATATTTCATTTTGAAATGACTTCGAGTAACGATTTTGTTGATTGTCAATCGATTTTGTTTTCCCCAATTGGCAATAATAAACGATTGGGTGAATCCCACAGACCCTATTATCAACCGATTGAATCCATTGTGATTTCGTTTACATACCATTTTTTATTTAATTATCTAATAGCATGGATCATTTGTTATGTTAAATATAGCGCGATCAATTTAAGAAAACGATCCATGTTAATTTGATTGGATTCGAATTGATTTTATGGATAGATGAAGCAACTATTTGTGATTTCAATTGGTTATGAATCGATTTCATTACTATCGGTTATCCAATATGATTTCGTTTACCCGATTTTGTGACAACAAACGAAACAGAGTATATGCATCTCTGTAGTTGATTGATTGATCTTAGTTCTATTTTGATCTCAAATTAGTATAACAATTTCAATTTGACTACTTTGCAGTTGATTATAGACTACTTTAGCTATCATAATCTATTGCAGGATGATGTGATTTGTTTAATGTATTATCCATATCTGATCTCTTTCATTATTTAAAAGTACAACAATTACTTGGTTTCAGTTAATGAATCATAGATTTCTCTTCTTCGTTAATTGAATCATTTCATATAGATCTTTGCATACAAGTTTATCTAACTGTGAAGATTTATAAATTATAAGGTTGTTGTAAATTTTTTATGTCTTGTTTATCCTGTAATCATATTTGAAGAGCACATCGGCTTCTAGTTTATGAGAGGCTCGTGGATAATTCGGTGTGGGTTTCCTCCCTCCGATCAGCTAAGACAATCATTACATTCAGGACAAATCTGGAACATTTTTTCCAGGTCAGTTTGTTATTATTTAATAAGTTTATTTGTTAGCTTATTTTAATTAGTTTAGATAGATTTATGTGTAGTTTAGATTTTTAGTTAGAGTTAGTATTTTAGTTGTTTAGTTTAGTTAGCTTTTGTTTTATTTCTTTTCATAAAATCATAAAAACCAAAAAACAATAGCTCTCCCTGTCTTAGGACAGAATATTAATGAGTCTTTTCAGGTTTTCATTCAAATCTGTAAATTGTAAATATTGTGCATTTTGTGAATAAGATTTATTTATGTTAGTAGTTAGATATTTAATTTCTTAGAGTTAGCATAGTATTAGTTAGTAGATAGTATATAGAATAGTTAGTTTTGTTTAGTTTGTTTTAATAATTATTTTTAGATTAGTTTATTAGTTTGTTTTTATAATTAGTTTTAGTTAGATTAGTTAGTTTAGAGTAGTTTTTCTTTTTGTTTTCTTAGGACCTTAGATCGGCTAATGGAGCCACTAAACCTGTCAGGGTGGGTTATCCTAAACGGCTTGGGTTATTAGACAACCCTGGACCGGATCCACTCTCCCAGTTGACGGACGGTCAATTTCACCCATCAACATAACTAGAGAAACTTTTGTATGAGACATATATTACAATAATGACAAGAAATTCATAACAACTCTCATATTTTCAACCAAATTCTCCAATCTTGTGATCTTGGGTCACGTTTCCTCCTCTGAAAATCTCAAAAATCCCCAAAAAGTGGCCCGAAATAGTGGATTTTGGCCTATTTCAAATTCCTCATTCCAATATCCTTGCAATTTTTTCAGCTCCATCATGGGTTATTTCCATGTCTTCTTTCTGCACTCTCTCCAAGAGTTTAGGCTTAATCTATATCTCTGCCAATGATTTGGACCTAGATATTTAAAAACCACTATTTTTCAATTTCGGAAAAATCCAAGAAGGAATGGATAGTTGCCCTCTCTGGAAATTTCGTATATCTCCTCTCTGCTGAAAAAACCCAGAACTTTCATCTCAATGTGACTGAATATACTCCAGTTATGGCCAAAATAAGAAAATGGCTCTAGACTTTGTTTTTATTTTTTTAAGTGATGGATAGTCTTGCCTACGTGGAAATAGGTTGACATGGAATTAATGTGGCACTGACGTGGTAGATGGCATGGAATCAGATATTGGGACGTTATCCCATCGAGGTATCGGGTATCTATAACATGCACATATCATCACTCAAATAGTTTTGATATCTAGTAATCAGGTTACCGACCCATCAGGTATTAGTCCACCAAGTATCGGGTATCAACTTCCCACACTTGACCCGACTTAGATTATTTTGACATTCGGTACCAGGGTGTCGGCCCACTAGGGTATCAAGAACATAGGATATCAGGTATTGACTCCCCAAGTATATCAACTAAGGACAGGGCTTGGGATCTCCCGGGTCTGATGATCCGGTGTGATGAAATCCCTCTTGATAGTAATCAATGACCAAGATCTCTTAGCCTCTAGATATAATGGTCGACACTTAAGGTGTTGAGGTGGGGGTCCAACTGATACCTAGACACATGGAAACACATCATCATGGCATGTGGGATAACCTCAACACTGCACGTGGCACTAACATGGATCTAATGAGATAGATAATGTGGACACCATCCCATTGGCATATCAGGATATCAGGATATCACTTAGGGATGGGACTTGAAACTCCTAGTGTCCGAGGGTCCAATATAGGCCTACCAACTATCGACTCTCCGCACATGACACCACTTGGAGATTTCGATATCAGGTATCCAAGGCACCATCCCACTCGGCTATCGGGACCCTATTAAGACCTAAATATTGGCACATTACCCCCTAATTGGGGCATATTACATTAGTAATGTTATTTTATTTATGTCATCTTGGGTCCATTGTATGTGTACCTCCTAGTCTCATATATATGCCAAGGAGACCTTTTCATTTGGAATCAGGTGGTATTTGGAAATTTATGTGGTGTATAAGGAGGTTTCCCCCTTGAAGAGGCTTATTATCTGAAATTCTCTCTTTTTCAAGGTGTTGAGTACATATTTTGAGGTTTTTTTATGCTATTTTGATATTTTGTTCTTAACATTTGTTATCATAGCTCAAGGACTTGGGGTTTTGCTGCTACATCTGAGAAACCTTGGAATTTCCGCTATATATTTTTTTCTACAATGTTTCAGAAGGAACCCCTTGGAGGATATTTATTATACTGATGAAGGTATGTGGGGTTAAAATTTCATCTCCTGAGGCATTATAATTGCGTAGATATAGCTTGTGTAAGATAGGGTTTTGGAATCATCCTTAATTTAGTCATCTCGAAATTTTCATTATAAAATTGTTTCTGTAACATTTCAAACCCTGAAACCTAGAGTTTATTCCTAGAATTTATCAAGGAATCTTTGATAACAATTTCAGCTTTTGGGTCATTCTACTTTGGTAGATACACCCTGTGCAAGATAGGGTATTTGACTAGTCATATTAACTAGTCTCAAATAAGTCTTCTGGGTAAAATAGTGATATCTTCTTCAATGAGTATCCAAATTTAGTGAGACCAGTTGCATTAGACATTGGAAAATTTGTAGTGTTTCTGGTGCAACTTTTAGAATCAAATATCATATATTGTGAGTTTGGCATGATTTACATGTACGCTCTCCTATAAGGGACAAAAATAAGCAAGGTGTGGGGAAGTTACCATAATTTCCACTTGGAACATCCAATTTTGATCAGACCTGTGACATTGTAAAGAAGAT
>ML785335.1:151530-178951 GCA_009831015.1 Picea engelmannii
TTTCTAATAGAGAGGACACCTGAAAGTGAAAATGTATCCCATGAAATTCATGATGAGGACACAAGGAAGATGAATCAATAATGGAGAAACTCCAACTTTGGGTTGAAGACCAACCACTTTCCTAATATTGATATGAGGAAGTTTGATAGAAAGGATCCAATCACATGGATACTTCAGATGGATAAATTCTTTGATCTACATGATGTGTCACATAGACAAAAGGTACAATTTTTTCTTTATATTTATAACCCAATAAATTTGTGTGGTATCAATGGCTTTGTTCTCACAAATCACTCGTCACTTGGACAATTTTCATGAAAGAAATGATAGCACACTATGAGGATACAAGGAGAAATACCTTCTTTAGCCAATTGATAAATCTCAAGAAAAAGGGTTCAGTTGCAGAGCACATTGAGAACTTCCAAAGATTGAATATAAAGGTAACAAATATTCCAGATGAGCACCTGATTGATGTTTTCATAGGAACTTTGAAGGATAACATTCAACATGAGGTTCACATTTGGGAATCCAAATCATTGGAGAATGCATTCAGGGTGGCGAGAAATGTTGAAAGTAAAAATATGGCTATGGCTGCTAGAAGGACCACTCTTAACATCTATCAAGAGAATAATGTTCCTTCTTCTAAAACGCCTCAACCTACAAGGTTGACACCTCAACAATTGGAGGAAAGAAAATCAAAAGGTTTATTCTTTAATTGTGACAAGAAGTATAGTAAGGGATATAAGTGTGGTGAGAATAAATTATTCTACATAGATTGTAAAGAGGAATAAGAACAAGAACAAGAACCATCTCAACATGAAAACGTAGAAGATATTTCTTCTGAAGAGTTGACTCCCATGATATCATGTAATGCATTGGCTAGAATAAGCACTCCTCAAACCCTCAAGATCGAAGGATATATCAAAAATATAAAGGTAATAGTCCTAATTTATTCTAGTAGTAGTCATAATTTCATTCACTATAAATTAGCCAAATCTCTCAATTGCTTTATATATCTAGCACCAGAGTTTCAAGTAATGATTGCATATGGAGGAACTATCAAATTCTTAGGAAAATGCAATAAGATCAATCTTACTATGGGGGAATATGTAATGAATAGTCTAATGATTTCTATACCCATGGGTGGTGTTGATGTCATACTAGGAGTCCAATGGTTACAATCATTAGGAATAGTGGATTTTTATTTTTAAAAACTTTTCATGAAATTTTCATTGGAAGGAAAAGAAATTGAGTTAAGGGGTACCACAGGGAAACCCAGTAAGGTGATAAGCTCTAATGGCATGAAAAAATTATTGAAAAAGGAGCATGAGGGTGTAATTCTACAACTATGCTCACTAGATGTTCAAACATCTAAACCATCTATTCCCCTAGATCGCCAAGGGATCATTGATAAGAATTCCAAAGTATTTGAAGATATTCCCAAAGGTATTCCACCCACTTGAAATCATGATCATGTTATTCACCTAATTCCCAGGAGTTTTCCTCCTAACATAATGCCTTTTAGATACCCTTATGCCTAGAAGAATGAAATTGAGAGTATGGTTGAAGAAATGTTAGAGGCTGGAATTATTAGACCTAGTCAAAGTTCTTATTTTTCACTGATGGTAATGGTACTCAAGAAATAGGGATCATGGCGTATGCGTCTAGATTATAGAGAGCTCAACAAGATCACTATTAAAGATAAGTTTCCCATTCCTGTCATTGATGAATTGTTAGATGAACTACATGGAGCAATCTATTTCAAAAATTTGGATCTTTGTTCAAGGTATCATCAGATTAGAATGAAGGAAGTAGATATCCCAAAAACAACATTCTGAACTCATGAAGGCCATTATGAATTTTTGGTCATGCCTTTTGGCCTTACAAATGCACCTTTCACATTCCAAGGGTTGATGAATTCCATTTCAATCCCTTCCTTCAAAAATTTGTGTTAGTAGTTTTTGATGATATACTAATCTATAACAAGTCTTGGGAGGATCATGTACGACATGTTGACCAGGTTCTACAACTACTAAAGGAGAAACAATTATATGCCAAACCATCCAAATATTTATTTGGGGTGAAGTAGGTAGAGTATTTGGGTCATATTGTATCTCATGAAGGTGTCAAGGTAGACCCTAACAAGATTAATGCCATGATGGATTGGCTGATTCCAAAAACATTGAATAATCTTAGAGGATTTTTTGGTTTGACAGGTTACTACCGCAAGTTTGTTCGGAACTATGGAAGAATAGAAACACCTTTAATGACATTAACTAAGAAGGATGCATTTTCATGGACTCTAGAGGAAACTCAAGCTTTTGAACAACTTAAAGAGGCAATGTGCAAAGCTCCTATATTGACCACACCAAACTTCATAAAAACCTTTATTGTGAAATGTGATGCCTCGAGAAATGGCATTGGTGTTGTTCTAATGCAAGAAGGAAGGCTCCTTTCTTTTGAAAGTCGGCCACTCAAGGGAAAGCAGTTACACAAACCCATTTATGAGAAGGAAATGATGCCAATACTACATGCATTGAAGAAATGGTGCCCTTACCTAATAGGTAGGAACTTTAAGGTCAAAACAGATCATGATAGTCTTAAATACTTCTTGGAACAAAGACCATCTTCATAAGAACAACAAAAATGGGTGACCAAGATGTTGGGTTATGATTTTGAGATCGTCTATAAAAAAAGGGAAGAAAAATGTTGTGGCAGATGCACTCTCAAGAAAGGATGAAGATGTTTAGGCCTTTCTCTATTCTATCTCGACCATCCAACCCAATTGGATAATAGAAGCGAGGGATGAATGGAAGAAAGACAAAAATGTGTGGAATCTCATTCAAAGGTTACAACAGGATTCCAGCGCATCAGATACATTTACATGGAAAAATGATTCAATGTGGTACAAATATCACTTATATTTATGTAAGAACTCCCAAATAAAACAAAAGGTACTATTGGAATTGCACACCTCTCCACTAGGAGGGCACTCAAGATTTTTGAAAACCTACCATAGCGTCAAGAAGGAATTTTTTGGGATTTCCTTAAAACTGATGTTCAAAGGTTTGTGGAAAAATGTTTGGTTTTCCAACAAAATAAGGTGGAAACAATTAAGACTCCAGGTATTTTAAAACCATTAGCCATCTAAAGTCAGTGTTGGGAGGAGGTTTCCATGTATTTCATCACAGGGTTACCGAAGTCTGAACGAAAGAGTATCATCATGGTGATTGTTGATAGAATGACCAAGTACACACACTTTTGTGTACTCTCTCATCCTTTCAAAGTCAGTACAATTGCCACCACATTCATGGAGACAGTTTAAAAGCTACATGGAAGCCCAAAGATTATTGTAAGTGACAGAGATCCCATCTTCACTTGACATTTTTAGACATAATTATTTTCTTTTATGGGTACTTGATTGGCTCATACATCATCTTATCATCCTCAATCTGATAGAAAAACTGAGATAATGAACAAATGTATGGAAGGATACCTTCGTTGCTTTGTCTCTCATAAACAAAAAAAATGGTTCAAATGGTTACCCTTGGCAGAATGGTGATATCAACAAAAATGACACCATTTATGGCACTCTATGGATACCACCCACGTTCCATCACTTCTTCTCCAAAAGAAAAATCTAAGGTTCAAGTAGTGTAAAATCACATCGAGCATCAACAACAAGTTCACCAACTCTTAAGGACAACTTGACCATGGCACATAATCGCATGAAACAATAAGTAGATCAACATCGTAGTGAAAGAAGTTTTGAATTAAGGGATTGGGTATTTTTAAGACTACAACCATACAAACAAATGTCCCTCAAGCAAGCTAAGAAGGATAATAAATTATCACCAAATTACTATGGCCCTTATAAGGTGTTGCAAAAGATTGGTACTATGGCATACATATTGGAGTTGCTTGCATCTTCACGAGTACACCCAGTTTTCCACATTTCATGCTTAAATAAGGTCATAGGTGATAATATATTAATTCAAACTATATTTCCAGAACTTGACGAGGAAGGAAAAAACATATTGGATCCTGAAGCTATCACTGGCACACTATCACACTGGCACAAGAATTTGCTAGCTGAGGAATAGATCTATTTCAGAGTATCTGATCAAGTGGAGGAAACTAACTGCTGAATATTCCACTTGGGAAGATGAGTATTTTATACAGAAGCATCCAGAATTACTCAAGCATTGTGGAAAACACTTGTCTGAAGGGGAGGGGCATGTTAAGCCCTAAATAGTGGCACATTACCCCTTAATTGGACATATTACATTAGTAATGTTATTTTATTTATGTCAGCTTGGGTCCATTAGTTGTAATTGTACCTCCTAGTCTTCTATATATAACAAGGAGACCTTTTCATTTGGAATTAGGTGGTATTTGGAAATTTGTGTGGTGTATAAGGAGGTTTCCCCCTCGAAGAGGATTATGATCTGAAATTCTCTCTTTTTCAAGGCGTTGAGTACTTATTCTAAGGTTTTTTTATGCTATTTTGATATTTGGCTCTTAACAGACCCTCTGCCAAAATTTTATATTGTGTGTGGCTCCATAGGGTTCCCTGACTCTTCCGTGCTTCACGTACAAGTGAAAAAGGGTTCCCTTTTCATTATAAATTGTTCACTCAAGCTCTTCCCCATGCATGTGGGATAAAATAAATGGGAAGTTCATAAATCTACAATGGATATTCCATGCAAAGGCTTAATCGACAGTGGTTGTGATTTGAAATTATGGGAGGCCGTATCTATCGATTCCAATGCCCAAATTGTGCAAGAAAGTGCTCAATGGAAAGCCAGGTTCATGAGGAATTTTCTGAGCATGGTTTCCAGGGATAAAATACAAGGTTAACATGAAAATTTATCCCCATCTAAAGTTGTCCAAGCCATTAATTAATTTTAATTCAAGAAATTTTTTCTCGGCATGTAGCAGGCCCCTTCAAAGGCCCAATGTTGTAACCCAACAACTCTGATACCACTCTGTAACACACCCAGATTAGCAAGCCCCCAAAAAATAATTTACTTTATGATCTGATCTGAATCATACCCACTGCCAGGGTACCTCTAAATTCACCCTCTTGGGATGATTCAAAATTATGATACCAATTAATTTAATAAAGAAACATACAGTAATCAATATTCTTCCTAATTGTAAAATAAAATATTAACATGCCATGAACATAAATAGACAACAAGAAGGCACATTATAAACACATATCTCAAAGATAATAATTAATACACAGCGTAAATAATTATACAAGTAAAGAAAACCATGACAAAAAGAACTTATCTATAGCAAAACCAATCACCAACTCGATATAGACGAAGGACGTTCCACCCCACCTTAAACATTGTTGTTCCAAGTCTCAACAATAGGTCACCCCCAAGCTAGGGCTATGAATCCACAAGGACAGGTCTCAAACTATCACTCAGCTTCCCAAACCAATCAACAATCAACCTCTCACAAGTTTCTCAACACACAAAAAATCTAGTTTATCAAATCTCTTCCCCTTTAGCCTGAACCACCCAAAGAGAATAAAACCCCTTCATTTCCACATAGTACATCAAGTTTTCCACCTCTTTCCATGGCTCCAGTGCTTCTGATAAGGAAATATCAATGCTAGAAATTCTCAAGATTATCAGTTGTGGACAACTCTCTCCCAACTTCCATTATTCTCATTCCCACGGGCGTCCATTCTATTACCTCTTTCAATTGCTTAGGCACTCCCCTTTCATCAAATAAAAAAAATACATTAATAATATAGGGACTCAAAATAGGGGTATTACATCCTCCTTCTCCTCATCATCATCATCATCATCATTTTCATCATTATTTTCATCATTCTCCTCATCATCATCATTATCATTTCCATGGTCATCACCATCATCATTTTCATCATCGCCATTATCACCGTTTTCATCATCATCATCATCATCATCATCATCATTGTCGTCATCGCCATCATCTTCATAGTCATCATCATCATCATCATCATCATCATCATCATCATCATCATCATCATCATCATTTTCATCACCATATTCAACATTTTCATCCTCTTCCTCGTCATCATCATCATAAATGTGGTCATCATCATCATTTTCATCATCATATCCCTCATCATCATCATCATCACCATCATCATTTTCATTTTCATCATCATTCTCATTGTCATAATCATCATCATCATCATTTCCATTTTCATCACTATCATCATCATCATCATCTTCATCGTCATCGTCATCGTCATCGTCATCATTTCCATCATCATCATCATCATCACCATCATTGTCACCATTGTCATCATTTTCATCACCATCATCATCATTGTCATCACCATCATCATCGTCATCTTCATCATCATCATAATCATCGTCACCATCATCATCATCATCGTCGTCGTCGTCGTCGTCATCATCATCTTCATCTTCGTTGTCAACATTTTCATCACCATAATCAACATTGTCATCCTCCTCCTCGCCATCATCATCATCACAATCATCATCGTCATCATCAATATTGTCATCATCATTTTGATCATTGTCGTCATCATCATTATTGACATTGTCAATGTCATCATCATTTTCATTGTCATCACTGTCATCATCATCATTGTCATCATCATCATCACTGTCATCGTCATCATTTACATCATCATAACTAACATTTTCATTGTCATTGTTGTCATCATCATCATCATTGTAATTGTCATCATTGTCATAGTTGTCATCGTCGCCTTCATCATTTTCATCATCATCATTGTTACCATTATCATCATTGTCTTCATCATCGTCATCGTCATTGTCGTCACCATCATCGTCGTGACTCTCGTCATAGTCATCGTCATTGTCAGCATCGTTGTCATCAACATCGTCATCATCATCATCGTTGCCTTCATTTTCATCACCATAATAACCATTGTCATCATCATCCTCCTCCTCATCGTCATTTTCATCATCCTCCTCATCATCATCATTATTTCCATTATCATCATTGTCGTTGTCATCGTCATCATCATCATTTTCATCATCCTCATCATTGTCATCTTCATTGTCATTGTCATCACCATAATCAAAATTGTTGTCCTCCTCCTCTTCATCATCATCTTCATCATCATCATCATCATTATTKTCATCATCATCATCGTCCTCCTCCTCCTCMTCATCATCATCTTCCTCCTCATAATCATCATCATTGTCCTCATCATCATCGTCATCATTTCCATTGTCATCACCATCATCATAATCATCATCATTGTCTTCATCGTCATCATTGTCATCACCATAATMAACATTGTCATCATCATCCTCATCATTGTCATCATCATCCTCATCATTGTCATCATCGGGGTCGTCGTTATCATCATCATCATTTTCATCATCATTGTAATTTTCATCATCATCATCATCATTTCCATTTTCATCACTGTCGTCATCATAATCATCATATTTATCATCATCGTCATCATCATCCTCTTCATCATCATCATTGTCATCACCATAATCACCATAATCAACATTGTCATTGTCATCATTGTCATCATCATCATTTTTTTCATCACCATTTTCATCATTGTCATCGTTGTCATCATTGTCATCATCGTCATTTTTTTCATCACCATTTTCATCATTGTCATCGTTGTCATCATTGTCATCATCATCATCATCACTATCATCATTTTCATCATCATAATTATCATCATCATCATTATCATCATCGTCATCATTTGTTGTAGGGGCTAGTCGGTTCTGCTAACTAAACCCGCAAGTCGACTGCAGTCAGATAGGAAAGTAGGTCGAATAGACAGTTGAATTCGATTGACCAAGTAGTTATGAAATGTAAGTAACTAGTAATTGTATATCATACATATATATATGTGTGTGTGTGTGTGTGTGTGGCTATGCAATGGAAAGAGGGAGTTTTTTTTTGTTATCTAATAAAATGCATTAATGGTTCTCCCATTTCTTGTGTATGTCTACTTATGTCTCTATGTGATTATATATATAATGTTGTGATGTATGTTGGTTTGTGTAAGGATCTACCAGTAACTTATTGTACTTTCTCTTAGACTACAACATTGGTTTTGTTGCTAGTAGTTATGAACTCGGGCATGCATAGAGAAAAAGGCATATAGATGTTAACCTTGGAAGACATACAGGAATGGTGGGAGTGTAAAATTACTAATTATATTAAAAACTGTGCAAGAAGAAACTGACTGATGCTAGTTTAAGCACGTAATCATTTCTTTTCAGAGACACATGAATGATTATTGGAAGCCATTCCATAAGCACTATATCAATATCTCAATCAATCTAATGCGCAAAATCACTCCTTATGAGAAATTGATGAAAAATATCATAAATGAAGGAAGAAACAAACTCAACGAGTGATTTGAAAATATCGTGTGTGATTACATTGAAGAACAAGCGATTGAAGACAAAGAGTCATTTGAAACCATCAAAAATAAATTCTACACAAAATTACACGATGGGTTCCTTTGCATCGTCTCATCCTTACTTCATAAGTTCCTCTTATTAGACAAGGGAGTTGAGGGCATCATCAAATACCAACCCCTGATGAAAAATCCTCCTCTGAATTCTAATTGGAAAGAAAAACAAGAAGAGTGGGAATAATTTTTGTAATCTAACTGCAAATATACGAGAGAAACTTGGAATTATTTTTTGAAGAAATGAAATCATCCAGAATGAGTAACATCGGTAACCACGAGTAATTCAATCTGGCGATGGGGGTTGGCCAATCCATGAGATGATATAAGTCGAGTCGAGCACACCCAAGTAGAAAATGCATGAATTTGGGAGGAAAATAACTTAATCAAGTGAGAAGTCTGCACGTCAAATGTAGACCCACAAACCTTCAATAGATATTCAAAAATTGGAGCGGGACAAGATGAAAAAGAGGTGAGAAGAATTATGAAATGAAAGGGACCCTTGAAATTCTCATAGTAAACCTACCCAAGAATGAAAGATCACTAGAGAAACCCTTGAGAGCACCTCGACAACTCCTGAGAGGAGTAAAATATTGCAAGTGAGTATGGCAACTAGTGGCACCTAGCAAGCAATTGACCAAGTCGATAGTATGGAGATTGATGATTCAGGACCCACGGTTTGAATTTCCCCTATAAGAAGCCCTATCCCACACATTGCATACTTCCTCTACCAGAGACTTCATGTGGATACATGATCACTGAAGGTTTGGTGTCGAATGGACAATGCTAGTAAAATTAGAGATGCATTGTAACTGAAGCGCAAGAAAATATCGAAAATAGTCCAAAGGATATACTCCTCCATATAATATACCTCATGAACTCTGCCCCTCTACCAAATCTACTTTTGGAAGTCTCTAAATCAATAGATAGGGAAAATGAATCAATACGACCTTTCAGAGGATGATTTATTGAGTACATAGAAAAAGGTTGGTAGATGAATGATCTAAGCCTAAGAAAAGAACAGGAGGAGTTAGCACTTCAATACATTCTGAATAAATATCACTGAAAAATTGTATTGGTTGAGTCGAATAGCTAAACTTCGACTCGAGAAAGTAAGACCACATTGAATTCGAACAAAATTCTTGCAATAGTTCCACTTTTAAAAAAACCAAAGAAAACAACAATGGGCTTCAATCATAGCCCCATTTATGAAGGTGGCGAAGATCCCAAATGACATTGGTTTGTTTCTGAGAAATTATGGGACACAATGGATATAACCAAAGAGCATAAACAAATAGCCCGATTTGGTGTTTTGCTTCGAGCCAGGGCTCTTACCTTGTGCATGAATTTCACAGACAATCAACAATGCTTGAAGGTAGAAATAAAGAAAACATTCCTCACATTTTTCAAAGTGAAATATATAAACCACGTGGCAGCCCAAAAACTAAAAAAAATCAAGCAAAATCCAAGCAAAACGATCTTTGAATATGATAAAATATTTAAATATCTTTTAAGTCAAATACCCGTTGTAATTGAAGAAAAAATACTTTTACAATGGTATGTGGTAGGCTTATTGCAAAAGATTATTGGGCACTTTCGATCCATGCTTGCACGTGTTCTGTCCTTCTTAACGTTGGGGATTGTCAGACCCATGTTTCATCCAAAGTTGTCCAACAAAACCCCCAAAGAATGAGAATATGGATCCTCAGATAAGGTTGAGGAAGGTATCAATCAAGATGCAGAGAGGATCACAGAGAACATGGGTTCTTATGACATGGATGAAGGATTAAACACATGAAAATTCATTGTAATTGGCATCCATGTAACTCATGTCTAATAAACTATGAGTATTAAGAATTAAAACAATACACACACATGTTCAAATCATACATAATAAACAAAAAATGAATCAAAAATGAAAAATATTTATTACTGGAAGCATTCCATGATATCAAAGATATACATTGTGTAGGACAGACACATATGAAAACCATAGAACTTCATATCTTTACTATATAAAATCTCATAATTACAACATGCTATACAATGCACCTTTTCTCAAAAGCCAGACATAGAATATACACATAACTATATTCAAAGCATTACAACATTACAACTGACTCATATTGATCTTGACATTGATAGCTAAGCCAACTCAAAGCTCTCTAACTCTATTTTTGGTGCTAAAGTCTTCCTTTTATATATTTCTCTATTGGGAAGTGTTGTCTCTTTCTACTCTGCTTCACTCATTTTTCTGATACAACTACCTCACATGCTTTTGTTTCATGTTAGTGCTCCACATAGACTCTCTGCATCAAGGGAAATCTTAACTACCTAGAGAGCTCATTATATGACCATCCCATGTCTTTGTATGTTGTTGGAAATAATCATTTGGGAAGATTTCCCAATGATTCCTTTCTTGATTCTAGCGGGCATCTTCTTGTTTTTTAGTGCAACTAACAAAACTAGGAATGGCATGTACTTGGTATCCTTTAATTTTGGAATGCAACTAAAAAAACTCAATCCAGTGCACATTCTATGTCATTCCTCGCGCATTTCCTTAGGCACACACAAAACTATGGAATGAGCATGCACGACTTCATTTGTGTGTGCATGCAAAACTGAGCCCAAAACTTTGGGTGCCAACAAAGACCAGAGTACCATTACATATGTACGACATCTATAAATGCAAAGAAGAATAGAAAAAAATACTAGTGGATAGAAGTGGATCATGAAGGTGCTTTGAATTCATCAATAATTGATAAAATATTGGCAGAAAAACTCACATAACTACAACAATCAATAAAAAATATGTCAATTTCACGAAATGAATTATGGTGCACAATTTGTTCTAGTGAAAGACATACAAAAGATATTGTAAATTTAGTGATGCACTAGATCCATAAGTTTGACACATCCAAATCGAAATGTTTTGCAACATTTTTGAGGCTGTAACAAATCATGCAACAAGAAACTACCCACATAATAAAAGGAATGTGTGACCAAAATGGTGCCACATATTTGATGAAAACAATCATTCAACACAAGAACATCAGTTTAATGGAAAAAATAGAACAAACATCCATTTAGTATATCATACACAAATGGTCAACCAAAACATCGAATAAGGTAATGGAAATGGTTATAGAGGTTAAGGCCATGGATATTATCAAGGTTGACGAAGAGGAGGAAGAGGAACATTCAACAGAGGATGCATTCAAGGCCGCTACTACTACTTCAAATTCTAGAAGGACGACCACATAAACTCAGATTTCCCAATAAAGGACATAATTGATCTCAAGTTCTGCAACATTTGTGGAGTAGGATACCACTCCCTTGGAGATTGTCCAATTGTGCTAGACAAAATAATGAATAAGAGAAATGTAAACCTATTGCATATAGTGCCAAAGCATGACATTTTAAATTCAAAAAATCTCTATGTAGTAGCATGATCAGGAGATGGTGAAGACATTTATACCCAGACTCGCCAAGTCGACAGAGAGAAATCTGAAACACATGTCCCAACCCATAACATGAAGAAAGAATAATGCGGGAAACAATGAAATTCTTCAAAATCATTGACTAGGAAAAAGTAAATGGAAACAAAGGAGGATATGCAAGTATTCGAGACAATGCACTAGATGAATTTATCAAATTAATGAAAGAAAAATAGTTTTCTGATCACTTGATCGACTTGCTAGGAATTTTAAGAGAATATAAAGAAGATCAAATACCAGTCAAAAGTCTTCAAAAGTTGTCTCAGGAAAGACATACAAATGACTTCGTCCCACAATTCAATTTGGAAATCGATGGAAATTTGATCAAACAAGTCGTAGTCTACTTTGGGTCCCAAGTAAATATCCTCCCTAGAGAAACATGGGTTTGACTCGAGAAACCCTTTCTTCAACCAACAATGAATTTTATAAAACTAGCATATCAGAGGTTCATTGAACCACTTCTCACACTTAAAAGTGTTATAACATCCATAATGGGAACCCCAACAAGAGTCAACTTTGAAGTGATTAATCTGGTTGAAGGCATCCCTTCTTACCCTGCATTAGTCGGAAGACAATGGGGTTGAAACATGAGGGCCACAATCCCCCTTTGAGGGACATAATTAAATTGAAAGGTAGTGCAGGAAAATCATAATTCCCTTGGACCCAAAAGAAGTAAAACCCTTGGTCGAGACATGGGATGAAGCCCATGAAGCCCAATGATTATATCAAGTAATGAATGAACAGAAGGACAACCTCGAACTTGATATTTAAGGAGAAATTTTAGTTAGATCACAATTGTCAATAGGACAAAATTTAGATATAGAACTGTACAATTGGGAAATGGAGAATTACAAAGTTCAAGCCAAGGAGTGTTGGTCAATAGAGGCAATACCAATAAAAAAATCAAAATCATGCTTTTTAGTACAATCAGTCCCTATCGTGGTTGAGAAGAAGCTAAAAAAAACACTAACACTAATCCCAAGTGATACACATATGAGGTCCCCCCTGCGGTTCATTGAATGGAACTCTTCGTCGATGCATGTCGACGAGGTTTCTAAATCAATCGAAGAAAACATAGTTACCAAATTAACAAGAACTCTCCAGAGTTCTCATTTTTTCAGCGTGGTTGTTTTTACCCTAAAAAAAAAGTAGTGCTATCGGTAGCACCTTTTTTTTGCAGTGGTTAAAATTCATACCCATTAAGACCTATTGTGTTGACAATTGATGTCATTGTGGACAAAAACTTTAAAATTGACCCTTGCATCCAAAAGTGATGCTGCCAGTAGCACCAATTTGTTTTTTGGATTTAAAATTATAACTTAATTGAAACTGTGGTCTCGACAATGACTACCATCATCCATAAAAACCTCAAAATTGACTCCTAAATCATAGCATAAAAAATAATTTTTTAACTTTTTAAAATTAACATTAAAAAAAAAAGAAACTAAAAAATATATATGAAAGTTGGTTTTTTAAAACCTAAAACTAAAACAACCATTTTAAAAATAAAATTTATAACTGAGATTTATTTATTTTTAAAGAAAAATTAAAAATTAAAAAAACTAAAGAAAAAAACAATTAGAAATTTTTATTTTTTAAGTAAAAAAATAAAAAAATATTAAAGAAAATTAAAATAAAGCTTTAAAAAAAATTAAAACTACAAAAGAAAAGGAAAAACTCAAAAAATTTAAAAAATATATGTAAAAAACTAAGAAAAAAATTGGAAAAAATAAATAAATAAGAAAAACCAAATTTATTTTAAAACAACTCAAAAAGATGTAAAAAAAAAAATAATTTATTAAAAAAACTAAAAAAATAGATTGAAATACAAACTTTAATATTAAATTTTTAAAACGAGGAAAAAGATACATTAAAAATAAACTAAACATTTTAGAAATATATTTAAAAAAACAAAAAAACAACATGAAATCGAAAATTAAAAAAAACATATAAAAAAATTAAAAAAAACTAATATATAATTAAAAACCTTAAAACAAATTGTTTTTTAAGCAATTAAAAAAAAACATATAAAATTTTTTATTTTAAAACAAAATTGTTAATAATAAAATTTTTATTAATTTTTTTTTTTTAAATAAAATTTAAAAACATTTAAATTCATATACATTGTTTCATTGTTGGGCATTGCGGGTAGCACCACTTTTTGATTTGGGGATTGATTTTGATGTTTTTTATGCAAAAATATGGGTTTTTTTGGCCAGAGTTCTCGTTTTGAGGTCACGGTACTCATTAAGTTGGTAACTTTGTTAGAACATGGGAGACTGCAAAGCTTAGTCGAATCCTTCACAGGTAAAGTAGCTCGATGGTGGGAAACACATGTACCATGATTGCAAACATGGAATACTGCTACAATATGTTTTGTGGAAAGATTTGGTGGAAAACAATTGTCAGCAAACCTCAACATCCCAACTTTTAAACATGGGCTTGACCAAGTCACTCACATTCATCAATGTGAGAAAGAATGGAGAAGAGTAGGCTACCGGGATGAAAGAGTGTGGCCACATATGTTCCCAAATACATTGGGTGATATACCACATAAGTGGTATAAAATTGAAGAATCACGTGGACACACATTCAATTGGAATGAAATCAAAGGGAATTTCATCAAAGACTTTGAATTTAGAGCCGAGGAAGCACTTTTGCAAGAGGCAACAAGAGAAAACAATATTTTTTTGGAAAAAACAAGTCCCAACGAAGTTCAGAAGAAAGGAAATGTTAAATTCAACATGTGATTGACTTTGAATTGCAATTTTGTGTTGACACACAATCCAAACAATGTAATAAATTGTCAAATAGATATAGAAAACACAAGTTTTGTGCAATAGAGTTTTCGATGGAAGAAAAACCATCCGAGAGTACAAATTATGTAAAGCAATCTACTTAGTGTCTAAGGAAGAAAAAGAAGAAAAAGACGACATGGAAAAATCCAACTTCCCATTAAGCTATAATAAAGTTGTAGAACGAGAATTCCAATTGGATGAATCTAAAGCACCCGAGTGGATGGATGATGAAATCAATAATAAAGAGTTTGACATCTCAATAGATGAACATAGTTTGTCCGAAAATCACCAAAATAGGTGACTATTGGTTCGACAAGAAAACATGTAAATAATCGACCTACTAAAAGAATACCAAGATGTCTTTGCACGAGATTACAAATATTTGAAAGGGTTGTTAGAAGAGATGGGAGACAAGAAAATCGACCTCATTACTGGGGCCAAACCCATCAAAAAATGTCCATATAAGTTGCCACATAAATATAATCCCATAGTCCAAAAGGAGATAGAAGCGATGCTAGATGTTTGAATTATATACCATATCAACAGGTGAGAATGGGCAAGTCTTATGGTCGTGCAACCTAAAAAGCATGACCCAAAGAAACTTAGAATAGGTGTTGACTTCAGAGGATTGAATAAACTTATAGTAACTGATCCATTCCTGATGCCATTCACTGATGAAATCATCAATGAAGTTGTGGGACACAAATGTTATTATTTCATTGATGGCTTCTACAGCTACAATCAGGTTCCTATTGCAAAAGAAGATAAGGGAAAAGCCACATTTGTTTTTGAGTTTGGGTCATTTCCATACATAGTAATTTCATTTGGCCTCAAGAATGCCCCAACATTCTTCTCCATGATAGTGATTAAGTCATTTCAAGAATACATTTACAAAACAATGGCTATGTATTTTTATTATCTAACTATTTACACCCCGTTGAAAGATCATATCCAATGGTTAAGAATGATGCTACAAAGATTCATAAAAATTCACTTGTCTTTGAACATTAAAAAATGAATCTTTTCCACACCTATAGGCATTCTATTGGGCCATATCATATGAAAATATGGAATTAAAGTCGACATGGCCAAGATCAAGGTTATTATTGACTTGAAACCACCAATTAATCAAAGGAAAATCAAAATCTTCCTTGGGCATACTAGATATTATAAAAAATTCTTCTCACACTACTTTGACATAGCATTTTCAATTGACGAGCTATTGAAGAAAAATGTTGAGTTCCATTGGAGCCAAGAATGTGATAAATCTTTTGAGTTAATGAAAAGAAAACCAATAGAAGTATCCATACTAAGATTCCTAGATTGGTCAAGGAAATTCCATGTCCAAGTGGATGCATTTGATGTTTTTTTTGGATCAGACTTATCCTAGACACATGACAACATGGCCAATCACCCAAATGCATAAGCTAGTTGAAAATAAAATAAATAAGAAACTAACTACTCGATGATGTAGCATAAGGCTCTAGCAATGATTTTTTCCCTTCAAACATTTTGACACTACTTACTAGCAAATAAATTTCTATTCTTCACAAACCATCACGCACTAAAATATTTAGTAAATAAATCATCCCATCAAGGAAAAATATGTTGATGGCTACTACTACTCCAAGAGTTCGACTTCAAAGTAGTAGTCCGACCAGGAAAGAATAATATCGTCCTGGATCATCTATCCTGACTTGATCTAAGAGAAGATCCAACTGGGATAGATGATGACTTACCAGATGAAAATTTATTCAAGGTTGAATTAGTTCCCAAGGAACTAGAAGAAATTGCAAACTTTCTAGAAGAAGGGAAGACACCTGAAGATCTCCCATCCAACAAAAGAAAGATCCTAGTGTTGAAAGAAACACCATTCACTCTCATGAATGGATACCTTTACAAGATAGGCATTGATAATATTTTGCGAAGATGCACATTAGAACATGAACATGAGAAAATAATTGATGAAGTACATTCAAGCCCATTAAGATGTCATTTCCAAGACAACACGATAGCCAGAAAAATCCTCCAAGATAGTCTTTGGTGGATGAATTTGCACAAAGATTGTTGAGATTAGATAAAGAAATCTGATAAGTGTCAGAGGATGGGTCGACCATTATGGAAAAATGAAATTCATTTGCATTCGATAAACCCCAGTTTACCATTTGAAATTTGGGCTATTGATTTTGTTGGTCCATTCCTGAAAAGAGAAAAAAATGTTTGGGTAAAAATACATCATCACAACAGTCAAGTACTTAACTAAATGGATGGAGGTATATCTGGTCGAAAATTGCACAAAGGAAACAACCACTAAATTTATCTATGAAAATATAATAACCAAATTCGGGCGTCCTTTAACTTTAATCAATGATCAAGGAATGCATTTTATCAGTGGCACAATCAAGTTAATACTTAAAAAGTTCCTAATCAATCACAAAATACGACTTCTTATCATCTATAGGCCAATGGAGCTATCAAATCATTCAACAAGACATTACATAATGGTTTAACAAAAATATGTGGACTTAACAGAGATGATTGGGATGATAAGATTCCAACAATATTGTGTATAGAACAACATATAAAAGATCGAATAGCCAAAATCCATTTTAGTTAGTCTATGGTCAACAAGTTGTAATTCCATTATATTTTTGTGCTAACACAAGAAGGATAGCCTTCGTACTAGAATTCAACCATATTCTTAACACAAGACAACACTTCTACTAGTTAAATCAATTAGAAGAAGAAAGGATTCTTGCACAATAGCATAAAGAAACCCAAAAGAATTAGCAAAAATATTGGCATGATAGACACATTAAAAACAAGGATATCAATGTCGAAGACTGGGTACTTTTATATGACAGTCGATTAAAAGGAAAATCGAGAAAAATAGAAACTAGATTGTTGGGTCCCTATGTCATTGATTACATCCGACCAACGAGAGTAGTACATATAAAAAACTTGCAAGGGAACCCCTTCAAAAAACTAGTCAATGGGGCATGCTTAAAAAATATAATACATAGCAGTCTCAAGTCCTGCTGGTGAAAACCTCTTCAGAGGCACCAATAGTACCTAACTAGGTCGAAAACCCCTTGGGGTGGCCTAATTCAAAGTCGACAATAAAAGAATAAATAAAATGAAAAATAAAATCAAAGAAAAATAAAGCTCAACAACAAAGAAGCGAAATATTAAGGAAAAACAAAAATTAAGAAAGCAATAAACAAGTCGRTTATTCAAATTAGGTACAAAATTGTTCAACAATTATAAGCTATATGACCGAATGGAACCACCAAAAGAACTAATTCAAGMATTCCATACTCAAGCATGAGAAGAGAATGAGGTCTTTGGTCATCACTAAAGTCATTCAGAAAAGAAAAATGGAAGTCGAGCTCAAACTCAGCACCAAGGCAAGACCTACGTCATCTCCTAAATAAATGAACCAACCAATCCATTGAAAAAGAAATACTTAAACCAGTTGAACATGAAACTCATCAATCAAATAAGTGTGAATTCAGTAGATCAAGCGAGCAGGAAAGATATCAAGCGAGAGAGCATGTAAATAATACTTCAAGCGAGCACAAACATCTTCAACAAACCAAGCATGACCTCAGAAATCCAAGCATGAATCGATTCAATAAGATAAAGTACACCAACATGGTCAGATGATTTGACCAAAAGAACCAACCTGACTAGATTACACAAGCGAATAAATAACATTAGTTAACCAAGTTGGGCGTACCCCCAAGAAAAATAAATTGACTTAGTCGAAGAAGTTGGTCCACAAGAGTACTTTAATATAATTAATTCTCGAAGGGACAAGCTCGACCTCCACACCACCATCGACATAGATGTCCCTTCACATGAACAAGTAATTACACCTGACATTACTGTCAAGGCATGTGAATTAATTACATCATTGGATGAATTAAAGTCCCTCATCCATCTCCCGCATATAAATATGGATGAGGCATATGAATTTGTCTCACTGTTATTCACACCTAAGCACCTGAGTAATCAAAGTATATAAATTAAAGTTGTGCATCCAACTCCATAGCTTCATAAATATTTGTTTGATCAGCAAGAAATCGTAGAAATGTCAATAATGAGAGAACAAGTAGAATATTCCTTGGTGGAGCCAAGGACAAAGTACAAACTTGATAGAACAGTTGCAACTAAGCTAGAAGCACACATGCAAAAGATTCAAGGGACTAGAATCTAAGAAATCAATTGGTCGTGACACTGGCAGGATTTCATTGCACGAGGAACAAAATTCAGTACATAGAAGGTGGAAAGGAACTTCATCAAGTAGGCAAGAATCCAACATTTTCTGGGCACCCCTCAAGTTGCAGAGTTTGATGGTTGTAAAGAGGAAGCTACAAATTTCCTTGTGAGTCGGTACGACAATGGCCATCTATGGATAAAATTTCCAATCGGGATCACTTGGGGAATGATTCATAGGGCTATTGGAATCCGACATGGGTTTACTTGTGTTCCCAAAATCCTAAATTCAAATGATTGGATCCAATTCCTCATAGGAGGAACCTCAGTGAAAAATTCAAAGGGTTGTTTAATCAATACAGTAACCAACTTTAAAGAAAAATGGACATTTGTGATAGTTTCTTTATGCTTCACAGCTCCAGGTCAAGCTTCATATGTCAATCTTACAATGTTGGAATCAATTATACAAATCCTTGAGTCGGGGGAACAATTTAACTAGGTAGATCACTTAGCGGTATTGATTAAAATAAATTGCAAGGATTTTCAAGAAAATGATCGGGCCATCAAGTTTCCATCACTAATAATTTGGCTCACCATGAGCCAATTTATCCCATTCAAAGAACCTGTGTTCACCTTATGACAGATCCCAACCATGAATAATTACAATATTTTTTCACCAGGAGCAATCGGGTCATCTGACAATCCATTGGCTGAAGTGATGTTCAAAAGTTGGGTAAACAACCTAAAGAATGTATCACGCAAGTGGAGAGTAGAGAAGAAAGTTTGATGGGATCTACCACAGAGCACCCACATCTAGCTAAATATTGACTATGCCAAGCTCTGGTATGGAGTCAGCGGGGGCCAGCGCCAGAAGAACTAGAATACTAGTCGACAAAGCTCCAAATATTTCAAGAGCTGGACAAACAACGGGGGTTTGAAACCCCAATCCCACCAGAGGTATTAAGTGATGACCAAAGTATTCTAACACCCTTGACCCACACAAAACAGGAAGAATAAAGGGAAGTGACAATTTATACAATTCCATTTGTCTCAAATCCAGACATGAAAGGAAACATTCCAACAAGACAGACCATGACTAAGAGAAAACAATAGGAAAAATCCATCAAGGATAAACATGTTGTTGACTTCAATGCAGTCCTGGAGGATGTAAGCATCATATGAAAAGAGACATTTCAATTAGACATTTCTCTTGGATTTAATGATCCCTTAACCTAAGAAAACATTCCTTCATTCACGAACAAGTTAGTTGAAAGAAATTGACTAAAAGAAAAACAGGCTCGACGGGACAAAGTTGTCACCCGAAATTTTTTGAAGTTGACTGTAGGGATGCAATTTAAAGAAGCTATGGGAACCCTTAACATAAAGAATGAAGAAGAAAATAAAACCATAACAAATCTAGATAATCATGTAGATACAAGGGGAAAAAAGAAACAAAGGATGGAAGATCATCATGAACAAAACAGAGGTTGGACGATTCCAGTTGCAACACATCAGTCAAAAATTACTTGACCTGACCCTAGTAAACAACCCATTCCAAAGTAGAAACACACAAATATAATCATAGTCAACCTTACAAGAGAATCCCAACCACCTAAGGCTACTCCGATTATTGAGGAAACAACAACATAAAATGAGATGAAAATACATAAGAAGAAACCAAGGAAAGAGCGCCAACAAGAATCATCAGATGAAACCAATTTGGATCCTCCTCCTAAAAATAAAAATCAAGGAAGTGCATCGCACTTAGGATCAGAATATGTCGACCAGAACTTATGAAATGGAACTACCAAAAAGAACACCACAATCGAGTTGACCCCACAAGATAGGTCGAATCCAATAGACTCGATGCAACCTAAATCCAAGCCCAACAAAGGAATTTATTCAGTCCACCCTGACCTAGTCACAACAATAGGTACATCAGAATATGCAGAAGGAGAGATAGGTACAAAAACTCAGGGGTCATCTCACACATTCCCTAAACACAAGTGAGTTGATGCACAACCTATCATAGTGCCATTGGATGAAACATACTCTCCCGCAAAATCCAATGAGGACACAAGGAAAAGAAAATAAGCCCAGTAGATTGAAGTTGAACAGTCAACTACCCAGATGGAAAAACAACAAAAAAAGATAATAATGTTGGCACATGATCTCTCAAGAAAACAATAAACCTACCAAAAAATCCACCTTCAAAAATCCCTTACAAAGGCCAATCAGACCCTCTAGAGAAAATTGGAAATATAGAGAAAAATAATGCACAAGGTCAAGGGAACAATGATGGCAGGAAGGACCTTGACATGTAGCCAGAATTAAGGGAGACTACTGATCAAAATCAGAGAAAGGATGATACAAATAAAGGAAATAGCACAGAAAAAGAAAAGGAGAAATATCTTCTAGAAAAGATTAGAAATAAAAAGAATAAGACCATACATAAGAAGGATAGTACTCCAAAGGAAAGTACATTTACATCTTTCAAGCTAGTTGGGTTGACAAAACCACCTTCAGAAACAGTATTCAACCTAGCATTAGCATCAGATAAACAAATGCTCGACTTCTATGGTGAAGTGAACAAAGAAGCAACGAATAGATAGAAGAGGGACCTCAAGGATGGTGCTCGACTAATAGAAAGAAGAAAGAAAGAGAAACAAATATTGAATGACTTCACACTAATAACCAAAGAGAATATGGGAATTGAACACATGACAAAAGGATTTGGCACTCTAGCAGCAATAAAAAATTTGGTCGAAGTAGTCATAACCACAAGTGCTAAAAATCAGTCATAAATCCAACACCTGAGAAAGGAAAATAAATAAATTAAGAAGTTACACAACAAAACATTAAGAAGTAATCAGGTTGGATTGGTTCAATAAACAACAAAGATTCTACAGTCGAAACAGGAAAAATTCAAAGAACTAAAATAACAATTAAAATTGGCGAACTCATAGGAAACAATCCCAAACATAGTACATAGCAATTGGCCTTTATATTTCTCCTCAACCTATATCAAGCTCAAATACCAAAGAACAATAATTGTTGATCTAAGAAAAACAAGAGAACTCACCTCCAACACAAAATGTAAAGTGGTCATATCGAAACACATTGCAAAAGAAAATGTGGTGGAAGCAGAACTGTGAAAACAAGAAAAAGAGTGCTTGAGGGAGGCAACTAAATCTCAAGCAACAATAGATAAATCTATTAAGAACCTTGAGAAAATAAAAAATAAAACTCAAGAAGTTGAATATAATTTTGACCTAGTGTTGATTCTTGTATAAGAAGCCTCCTTGATTGACAAGTTAGATTTTCTAGGGAAACTAAAATCAGTAGGGATAGAGGCGCAATACTCCATCAAAGAATGGAATAATTTTTTACACTTGCAGTAAATAGCTTCAAGCATTTATCAGACAAGATTTGGAGGATTTTCACATCAGTTTGTAGAACAATCAGAGGCTACATTGACTTATCGACAAAATTTCCAGTTTTTCAATCTCACACCATCTGAGTCAAAAATCTCAACCACCAACCATCTATAAATAACCCCAGAGTGTTATGAGACAAAGTCTCACATGGATCTCACTAAATCAACAACAATATATCCCTAGGATCTTCTCTTGATCCTAGACATAAAGGGGGTAGATTCCTTATGATTTTCCCATATCTAGACTCATGCACATAGATTCATAATCATCCTAAAGAGTGGGGAATATGTTCAGACATTTCTTGAGGTGTTCCTTTGTATTTCCTAGCTGGTGTAGTCCTGAAACTCTTGCTCCAAGATCGAAAACCTGCTTCTTATATACAAAAGACAAGAAAAACCTTATATTCTTCTCTACTAAGGATTACAATCCTAGATCCAATCTAATTCTAATTATATATATAAAGGAATGGATTAGATCTATCATTCATTTTAGTGAACACAAATGATATGAGGGGAAAACCAAATGATCTATTAAAAAATGTAAGAGTAATATATCAAACTCATACCTTGGTTGTTGATGCTTCCTCCTAGTCCCAGGCTCACGGTGATCCTCCTTAGACTCTTGAGCTTCTCTCTCTATTCTGACAGTATAACCACCCTTAAAACTCTTCTCCCCATCTCCTTCATTTGGCCTCTTCTTATAATATTTTAGAAGAGATAGGAGATAGGATTCATGACATGTGAATTAGGTGGATACAAATCATGGATAGGTGGATACAAGTCATGGATAGCTTGATATCGTGTGAACTAAGAAATTGCAGGTCATAGATAGGCTTGATGGCATGTGAACTATAAAATTACAATTCATGCACAAGTTTCATGCTTAATTATGAGCTTTTTCCAACCTATTATGAACTTTTTCTCTATTATGAGTTTTTTTCTCAAGTTCCATGCTCAATTATGAGCTTTTTCCAACTCACTATGAACTTTCTTTTCAATTATGAGTTTATTCTCAATTATGAAATTGTGACAAAATAATTATTTCCTTGTGAAATAATTATGATAATTTCACTCAATTATGTAATTCTGGCCTCGTATCATCTAATAACATGATTTCACAACCTATTGTGGAAAATACAAGTATAACACAGAGGTATTTATCGAAGGCTCAGAAGAGACACATGTACAAGTCAACATGACACCTCTGCCACCAAATGTTAGAATGCATGTGTGGGAGATTCCTGAAGAAACACATGATCAGACTATGTAGCCTGAAGAAAATCCATGAACAAGCATGCGACATTGAAGTAAATTGATTCTAGAACTTCTTGACATCAGCATCATCTTTCTTATTATATTTCTTCTTTCTCATTATCATATTGTAATATTTTCAAACATGATATAACCCACTAGTGAAAACCTCTTTGGGGGCACCCGTAGAGTTTATAAAAAAAATTCAATGTAATAGCCACACTCCCCCATTGCTTGGGATGAGAAAGGAATTGAGGGGGGGGGATCATTCGACTACAAAAATCGTCTAGGAAATTCGGTTGAATAGACAGTTGAATTCGATCGACCGAACAGTTAAGAAATGTAATTGAATGGTAATTTTATATCATACATATATATGTGGCTATGTAATGGAAAGATAGGTGTTGTTTTTTCTATATAATAAAATGCATTGATGGTTCTACCACTTCTTGTGTATGTCTACTTATGTCTCTATGTGATTATATATATAATGTTGTTTTGTATGTTGCTCTATGTATGGATCTACTGGTAACTAATTGTACTTTCTCTTAGACTACATCATCACCGTCATCGTCATCGTCATCATTTTCATCGTCATCACCATCATAATCGTTGTCGTCATCTTCGTCATCATCGTTTTCATTGTCATTGTCATCACCATTTTCATCGTCATCCTCATCCTCATCATCATCCTCATCTTCATTTTCATCTTCATCATCATCATCATCATCATCATCATCATCCTACTCCTCATCATTGTCTTCATCGTCCTCCTCTTCATCACTGCCATTGCCATTTTCATCACTATCATCATCATCGTCATCATCGTCATTATCATCACCATTATAATCATCCTTCTCCTCCTCATCATCATCATTGTCATTTTCCTCCTCATTTTCATTGTCCTCCTCCTCCTCATCATCATTTCCATTGCCATCAATGTCATCATCGTCGTCGTTGGAATTGTCATCACCATAATCAACATTGTCATTTTCATCATCATTGCTTTCATCGTCGTCTTTTTCATTATTATCATGCAACTCTTTCTAGGTTGAAAAAGATATAGAGGTTGATTTCACTTCGTTAACATGGTTATTTAAAATTCTTTAAATATTTTTTTCACTTCATTAACATGGTTCATAGAATGTCTTTATATGTTTTTTTCTTTATGAAGTATTTACCCAACATGTTTTTTCATGGGTTGAATTCATTATATTTGAAGAATTAACTTTAAAAGGTATTAGATAAGGGCTAATCACGATAGGTCATTTCTTACCTAAGGGTTTATAAGAAGGTGGAAATTTCACTTGAAAATACTTCTTTGTTATTTAAAGTTTTCCAGGGGAGTTTCTTCTTCACTTCATTAACTAAGGTAAGGATGAATTTCTAAAATATCTCCTTGATATATACATAAAGAGCCATTGGAAAAATAATTTTGATTCCTCGACAATTTGCATTCAATGTTCAGAGTCCAAAAATCACTTTCTAAATTGCTTTATAAAAGTGAATGTAATTTTTTATATCCCAATAGGATAAATTTAACTTATTAAATGCCCTTGGAAAAGTGAATGTAATTTTTTATATCCCAATAGGATAAATTTAACTTATTAAATGCCCTTGGAAAGAAACACTCACCTTATCATTTGAATTTCAACATATAAAAGTAGATTAAATGATCGTTAATAGATGTTGTGTAATGAAGTCTAATTTCAAGTTATTAAATTTTTTTTTATTGATGTTATGTTTTTTTTAAGTTGGGAAAAAGAGTTGTGACTTATACAATAAGGTAAACAAATTTGGGTGTATGTTGTTATCAATAAGACATTATTGACATAAAAGCTTTTTTAACTATTAGTAAAATAATATGTATATCACTTTTATACCAAAAAAAAATGAATCATTATCCATGCATGCACATGTTATATTAAGTATTATAAGTGTTTAAACATTATCAAAATTTTAAATTGGACTTTAATTCTTTGCTAAAAGATTTATTAAATACATCTATCATGAATCACAACATTAAATCATCTAAGTTATTATTTAATTATTATTTTTATATAATTCTAGAAATATCTCTATGTTAAACAAAGTTACCAATTTAACAAGAAATGTGACCTCAAAACGAGAATTATGGCCCAAAAAACCCATAATTTTGCAAAAAAAACATGAAAATCAACTCCCAAATAAAAAAGTGGTGCTACTGGTTGCACCATTTTTTCAAACAGGGTCAAAATTACAACATTTTTCAAGCGTGACTTTCAAAACTCATATAGTAGCTCAAAAAAACCTTAAAATCAACACCTTTTTTTTTTTTTTCCAATTTGTTTTTTCTCAAATTTATATAACTATAAATTCATTTACAAAGTAGGACAACGGTCCTATTAGACAAAAAGCACGAGGATTCGGGCATGCCTTCAACCTCCAAAAAAAACTAGACATTCCATACAAGTGATGGACGTGAATAAATGCCGGAGGATTACAAGCTATCGGCCACAACCAAATCTGCTCCAGATCAGAACCTGCCCAAACAGCTTCATTCAAAAATATTTAAAGAGGTGATGGGGCTCTCGATCCCTCTATCACAGTGATAGATCGAGAGTCTCCCAGCCACTTCATATAGGGCCCGCTTGGAAAGTGCATCAGCTATCCTATTAAAAGTGCGAGAAACATGCAGAAAATTGATATTGGTGAAGCGTTGTAATAGATCTCTCGCTTGTTGCATCCAGCCTTCTAAATGGATGGAGTGAAGCTTGCACTTGTTAGTGATCCAGTCGATAATCACTCTCGAATCTCCCTGGACATAGAGGTCATCGATAGACCATATAGCGGCGAGGGTGAGCATGGTCCAAAGGCCCAGGAGCTCAGCTTTTGTATTTGAACCCGTGCCACAGTTGATGAACCAATAAGTAATTCTGGACTGGTGAGTTTTGAAGAAGCCTCCGACACCGCATCTGGCTCCATTGGACTGTGCAGCTCCGTCAAAAAAGGCCAATGTGTGACCCTCAGCCAGATCTAGAAACATAGCACGAGGAGGGGGATCGCTGCGAGTGTTTTGTTTCCACTTGAAAGAGGACAGCGTTTTGAAGAATACCCTTTGCAGTGATGGCTTGGCGCCCTCAAAGAGCACCCGATTTCTCTCCAACCATAATTGCCAACCGTAATGAATCACCAGGTTGTGTGGAGCCGAATTTGAGCTGAACCAACGAGTGAATGCATCATAGATAGATGAGCCGCGCCAAGGAACCTTAAAATCAGCACCTAAATAAAAGTTGATGTTACATAAAGCAAAATGTTTTTTTCAAAACTTTAAAATTAGAGATATTTTGAAAACGTATTTTTTAGTAGTTGGTACCATAAAAACCGAAACCTCAAAATTTACCATCAAATTGAAAAGTATTGTCGTTACCACCATTTTAAAATTGGGGTATTAAAATGACACATTTTTTTAAAGTGTTAAAAGAAATCATCATTATTGTAAACAAAATCATAAAATCAACCCTTAAATATTTACTTTTAAAATCTTAGTTTATCACCACAAGCACAAGATAATACATAATTCCATGAAAAAAAATACATTTAAAAATATGTATTCAAAACCTAAATTTGAAAAAAAATAACATTAAAAAAATGTGAAAAAAAAGCTTAAAAAAAATAGAAAAAAAAACAAAAAAATTTAAAATTTCCACTGACAACAATAACTTTAAGAAAAAAGAAATATATATTATAATAATAATAATAATAATAATAATAATAATAATAATAA
>ML785335.1:186249-220289 GCA_009831015.1 Picea engelmannii
ACATAAACACAACAAATGATAAAGGAGTTCACCCCTCTCTTAGGCTACATCTCCTAGTCCAACTTCCAATGGATCATTATTATTAATTTCTCAAAGTGCTCAAAAACGTGCTTTACAATACTCAAAATAACCAACAGACTGCTCCAATGGCTTCAGAGCATCCAAAAACCCCTAGCTAGGCTTTTTCGGCACCTCGTTTGGCCAAAAAATGAAAAAGTTAGGCTTCTTGGAAGTCTCCTCTTCAAGCTTGTTGTCTTTGCATCTACAAATTGCACCCTTGCTCATGCAACCTAGCACACATGCTATTTAAAGTGTAAAAACCCTGTATCGAATGCAACCGTGCCAATGGTGTGAACTGTAGGACGGTTATGGGCACGCCAGCCCCTAATCACCTAGCTCTCAGGCACATGAGGGTCATATGACCTCACACATTTTAAAAAGGGCTCCATTTTCCAACTCCCGCTCTAAGGTTGAAGTCATATGTGGTTATACATATAACCACATGCTACACATTTAAAAACCTTGCGTGTCATTTAACGGAGGGCATGGTCATATGTAATGTGAGTGAAACCGGGGGCTGGGGCTAAGCCCCAGCCCGGACCCCCGCGCCAACCATAACATAATTCAAGTTTAAATAAATGTTATAACATATGGTTTACAAGCAACAACGTGTGGTCTAGTGGTAGCCTACACTCTACCAAAGCGCGGAGCCAAAGGGGAGGTCTGGGGTTTGACCCCCATGGACACCATACAATTTTAAACAACAACCAATAGCCAATAATGGGGTGCCACATGGAAGCCCATGACTAGGCCATGTGGCACCATACCATTGACCAAAAATGATGCCACGTGTCACAGCCTAATTCGACCACATCTTCCAATCAAAAAAATGCCACATCATCACATGCCACATCAATGTACGGTCGTACGGTCTCTGCCATGTCATCGTACGGCCCTGCTACGTCCTCCTATATGGACTGCATAGTCAGCGTCCTTTTTTTTGCATGTTTGATGATTCGAACAGATCATGATATCTCTCGCTCCTGACGTCCTTTTGAGACGAAACGAGTTGCGTTGGGTTCACAACGATGATGTCTATGCTCTCATTCGATTTGAAGCGATTCCGAGCACTTTGAATTTTTGAGCAAAATTTAATGCCCTGATTAGTCTCTATGATCGTGGTTTTACTTTAAATAAGTCTTTGTGATGGTTGTGCTACTTTTAGTGGATGTCTTTAATATTGGTTTACATATAAATGAGTGTCTATGAACATGACTATTTAAATGGATTTGTCTGATGGAGGTTTAAATTTTAGTGGGTGTCTATTGTAGGCATTTTAATTTTTTTTATTAAAAAAGGGTTGTGGCCGAACCAGTCAGCATAGTAATACAAAATATAAGAAGTCTAACTTTAACCTATAGGTTTAAAGGTCCAAAAAAAACAAAAAATTCACCCAAGAAAGGTTATAGCCACCCTTCCCAAGCCACAATCCCTATATGTCTGGTAAGTATATTGTTCATATTGTTTTATAAAAAATAATGCCCAAAGAAACATGACAAAAACAGAGAGATACATTAAATCTAGACCTTAGGGGGTTGCTTCTTTAGGGCCAACATGGTTCTCCATGATGCATTTAGCTAGTTCCATGTCCACATCTATGTCAACGACATTGCTATGTCCTATAACGTACCTAGCCATCCAATATTAGTCCCATCACTGTAGAAAACAAATTATCCTGCTAAAAACGAATTTAAAAATGCACGCATACATATAAAATAACCCCCAAGGTGTAGTAGGCCCATAAAATTACTGCAATACAACATCATGATTTTCCCATGCATCTAACAACATATATTAAAAAATGAATGCATCTAGTAAGCACAAAGAAAAAACACAACATTCATATAAACATTTACATACTAGAATAATCATATAGAAAACAACATAACACTTATATGTTAATAATTAACCAACTGGTTGTGTACAAAGGATGAACCTCCCAGCCATAGGCACCACTGTTCTTTTTCTCTCAATATAAGGCCACCCCCAAGTTGAGGCTATGATCCCAAAAGAGTATATGTCCCTCCGGTTGTCCACTCTCCACACTTAGCAACCCAAGACCCGGGTTCTACTCCTACAACAACTCCAATCTACCAACTCTCTCTTCCCCCTAACCTACACAACTTGAGGAATGTACCTCGTTCACTTCTCACAGTCCCTCATGTTGTATCGTTCATTTATTAGGGATTCCAGTGCACTCAGTTGATCAAGAATCTCTTAGTTGGGGACTTCAGGAAATCTCAGCTGCTTCAGGAGTGCTCATAACCACCTTCACAAGGCTCTTGATCTATTTCCTCAACAGAAAAATGCACTACAGGCTTATATCCCATTTTTACTAACACACAGGCCATATTTCTAGAACAAAACATAGACCAAAAATTTCTTCCTTCAAGCATAAGATGGTTTGTTCCCTTCCAAGCACTTAGCTCTCTACTTACTGTCCAAAATTACATGCAAAAACTGTCTCTTTTGGCCATACAAAATTATTTTTTTGACTGATCACTCTACTCAATGTTTATTGTACTTCATCCCTATGCTCCCCAATAACTATGGGATGTGACTCTTCACATCCACCCTCTTACATGAAATAAATGATTGGCTTTAGGAACACTCAACAATAAAAAGAAGGTTTACACAAAGATAACAATTCAGGAAAATGGGTTGGATTAATACCCATGAATAAATACCCCTTAGGCCCCTCTCTCTTGTGGAATCATAGCCCCCCATCATTTTTATCCCTTTTGTATCGCAACCAACGATTACTACTTTTATTTACCATTTCAATGTACATAATACATAGTTTTGTCTCTTGGCCATTTTAATCAATATGGGTTCTTCGCCCCATCATATTGGTTCACCAACCTAATTCACATTTTTACAATTACATTATAATTTGTGGGAATTAAAACTTACAATGTTACATTTCCCTCCCCCTTATTTTTGCACCATCCTCAGTGCACAACACCACAAACGTGTATATACAATTAAAATCCTAGGTTCTTTGACCTTTAATCAATATATAGGCTCTCCTTCCTAATATCACATAAGAATTCCATCCAAAATATAAATACATAGAAACTCCTATCCAAAAACTATAAATGCATAGGCACCCCAACCCCAAAACATATATACATAGGCACTCCAGCCCCAAAACATAAATACATAACCCACTGGAATTATCCTACAAATATCTCGATTTCCACGAGATCTCTTTCTCTCGACCTTCCCAATGCAAGGAATGTACCCCCTTCACTTCTCTAACTCCATTGAGTTGTACCATTCTTTTATCATGGATGACCCAAAAAATGTGCCCCATTCACTATCCCCAGTCCATCGAGATGCAACATTTGTTTATTAGTGTTTCTCTGGCAGAGGTAACCAGGAATCTCATTATCAAGAACTCAAGGGAAACTTGTTTCTAGGAATAACTATCAAGAAATAACCAGTAGAAACTTTGTTGTTTTAGTGAAACTCACACAAGAGTTCAGTCTTCGGGCTTGACAACCTAGTTCTTCAACAATCCAACTCACACTAGAGTTCACTCTTCAATCCTAACAACCTAGTTCTTCTGCATGTCTTTCACAGTTATATGATTCCTCAGGAAATCCATCATTTTCCAAGATGTTCTTACACAGATGAATTCCAACTTGATTCTAGATATAGTAAATATGAGACATCATCATACAATTTTCATTTATAAATTTTCAAAGTTTTACACAGGAAAACATAATTTCCCAGGCATGATTTTTCTATTCATTATGTTTGGCTCTTGCCATAGTAGATATCAGTATTATTTAGGGGCTTACATCCCTTCCATATCCAAGACCATTCTTCTTGCAATTTTCTCAATGTCCATGCAGTCAAACAAATTGTTAGCATATCATAACATTTTGCAATTATCAATTTCTCAAATCTGTCTTAACAAGAAAAAACAATTCCCGTGCATGAGTTTTTTGTTCATTATGTTTGTCTCTTGCAATTGTAGGCATCAGTATTCTTTATGGGCTTACAATGTTTCCACATCTAAGACCATTCTTCCTATATTTTCTCAACTTTCATGCAACCAAACAAATTGTTAGCATTCATGCACATTTTCAACAGTTCATTAAATGATTTCAGAATTGTATTTTACCATCAATTCAATCATTTCCAACCCTTGTTTATTTAAAAATGGAATTCAACTATTGATCATGTCATCTAAAATTAAACTATCATTCATTGTACATGCATTATCATCTCACCAAGATTTTCGTAATGCAATCAAACTTTACTGATAAATAAAAACCAATGTGTCAATAATCATGGCCACATCTACATAATGCATCCTTGCATTGACTCTGGAATTCCATATATGCATTTCATATATTCCACCATGGTGGGTTGGAAGGTATAGCCCACACCTCAACACATCATCCAAACTCTTCCCCAATTACTTATCCAATCATTTGGATAACTTCTTCTTTGACCTGTACACAACACTAGGAATATGGTTCTCTTATCTCTCTCTCATCTATGCAAAGAGGTTGCAATCCAAACATCGGTTAGACAGGATAAAACCATCATGCACTTGGATGAATTTACATCCCTTCCATTTACAACCACATCATGCCCTCACACATGGCCATCTCTAATGACATTCATTGCTACCACAAGAGTATGTCTCCTATCTTGACTTCGTTATGACCTCATAACCAACATAATACAATATGAAATTAAAAATATCATAAATGCATTCAAGCATTACATAGAATGTGTGTACTCAAGGCTTTGAACCTTTTCATCAATTTAAAATATTAGAATCTTTTCTGAGGGAATTCTCACCTTAATTCCATTCAATATTATGCGTCATAACAACCCCAAATGCATACATGCATTGCTCTTATTACATTAATTGATGTTACCTATCAACTGGCACTTTGTAGAAGCTCCTAGGCTCCCTTTACCATCCATTGATAAATGTTTTACCATCCTCATTGTCTTCACATGGATGGTTTTCATATGCAGTAACATCATCAACATCTTCATCCATGTTATACACAAGTTCTTGGATACACAATCCATCATTAGTCTTATTCAAATATCACAACATCATTGATTCATGTATATCTATCAGTAGACTACTCTTAGTCTACTCGCATGTCATATACATGTCTAGGCATGTTCATATGCATAAACACGCATCAATATGAATTAACCATTCAATCTCATCATGCCTACTCCATGCACATGGATTCTAGATTTATTATATGCATCATGCATCCCTTCCATTATGCACTCTACTACATATTTATTTCATCTTTATTTATTTACTTTTGTTGTTGTATATGGTTGTCCTTGAATTCCTATAGATCCTTGCTACTTTGTGCTCTACCATTCTACTTATCTATGCATCACAGATCCCTATTCTAAACCTTCTAGCCAAGCCCCACTTGGCCATTTTTCATTTCTAGCCACTGGATCCACTAGTGCTTCCATCTCACAACTGCTTCCTTTTTGCAGAGAATCTTGTCTCAATATTTTTTTGGATAAAATTATCAATATTCATAGTGTTGTAACATAAACTACACTAGTTGAATATTAACACTGCAATCTAATTAACCACTCCCAATTTCATTAACCAAACCAGTCTTGAAATACCATTCTCATTGATTGGCATCTCAACATTCTGAAATATTTATTTTATTCTCTCTTTTCCAATACCCTCTTCTATCTATAGCTTTTCTCAAATTAAATACCTCTCTTCACTCCATTGAGTGATTCATTGCTTTGTCACTCAAAAACACTCTACTCCAAATGGAATTCTACACTCCTTGTTTTGCACCTGTACCCTAATTCCACTATGCACTCTGATAATAGAGGCAACTCTCTTTCTATGATAATAAGTAGTTAAATCATATCTTAACAATTCATTTTTCTTGGATTCCTATGCTTGCACATAGATATAACTCATCCACTCCATTGAGTCACACCTCATCTCATGATACCTTTTTTTTTCCTTCTCTAACAACAATATTTGTAGCCTTCACTACATTTCTACCTTCAATGCTATGGAGTCCCCTGTTAACTCCTAGTGCATGCAAATGACCTTCTTCACCTATTGGTTTCATGTTTTATTTTATAATCTCTATGGATTCTCGCTTGCGATCCATTCAGACTTTGTAGCATCTGAATACTAACATTGGCTCTAATATTCTGAGTCCTTTGTCAACACTTCAATACATGTTTTGCATCCCTACACTTCCCTCTGCAACTCTTTGATTCCTCAAACAATTGTACAATCTTGACCATCTTCCTTGTAAAATTGAGATAGTTCCTTTTAGGTTCCATCTCTTCTGCATACCATGCTAATCATACAACCATTTTCTTCCTTGTGTGTCTTCTTCCATCTCTATTTGTTTTCTTCTTGACTTTCCATCCCAATCTACCTTGGAAATGCACTCAGTGCCCTTGAAATGTACTCAACATTCTCTACATGTATTAGAAATTCTTTTTCATTGTTGTCATAGTTATTTGAGTGTTGCAATATACTCCAACTATATTGGCATACACCTATGATACCCTTTTCTACTTATCTTAAATATTCATGGGCTTTTTCCAATTATGGAATCCAATTAATTTGTATGGATTACCTCTCATTAGAGTCTAATTGCATCCATTTAGAAAAAAACTGCACATAATATACTTTTCACTCTCTCATTCACCAAGTGATTTACTTTTGCACCTTGTTTCCACTAAGCACTCTAAAAAAAATTGGATGCATTTCTCTATTATTCATTGAATCATTCTTGGATACACTGCACCTTACCTTCATATATGCATTATGGCCCTCTTTATCAAAAGACTAGCTTTTTTATTTCTCAATTTACCTGGTTGAACCTGAATCATATGTTAACATTCTTCATTCCTAGCCTTTGATCATCTTCTAAATAAGCATTGACATAATTTTATCCCCTCAAGTGTATTTTCTCATCCTTGATTCAAAGTTTAAAATTGCTTATATGTTATTTAAACCACTTTTCATATTCTCATGCTTCACACCTCCATGTGTACCTATTGCACATGCAATATCATGAATTCTATATGGTCTTACTTACTCATCATCCAAATTTGACATGCACATATATCATATAGAATTATTTTCCCACATTAAAGTTTCATTGGAGGTCTCCCATATTGCTCACTGATTCTACATGTCTTATTCTTGCAACTTCCTAAATAAATCACATGCTCATTTTGAAGAATTGTACCTGCTTGTTCCTCATAACTGCAGATTTCTATAACAACTTCCACATATATATAGATCTAATTATAAACATTTTATGTTCCATAAGTAACATTAAGATTCAAATCAATGTGCATACAATGACATTTGTTAGCTAAAAACTATAATTTACAATTCTGGAAACATATGCACAATTTTTCCCTTTGGGGTTAGTAGTCATCTTCGCTATGATTTCTTGTGAGTTTAGAAACTCAATTCGCAATTATGGGTGGATATATGGATTCTCCTATCCAAAATATTTCCAATGACTACTTTCTTTCCCAAATCTTAGATTTGAGCAAAAAATTATAGTCATATGAATATTGCTAATTTACCGCTTTTTGTACACTTTTCATTCTGGTGCAATTAATCTGAGACACCAACTTATGCCACTTGTAGAACTAAATATTTCGATAAAAAAGGAAAAATTTGTATGATACATAGATATTAATGATGATAAGTAATTCATAACAACTCTCATATTTTCAATCTGATGTTCCAGTAAAAAAATGCAACAATTTGGAAATGACAATTTTGTCCTTTTTCACCCATTTTTCTAGACTTGGAATATTTAGACAAACTGACTATCTCCCAAACTGTGCACTTCCGAAAAAATTTCACTAGAGAAAAGTTGTATTTCTTGATGAGTATACAAAATGTATAGTAAATAAATTTTCCATGTTTTCCATCTAGGGGGGGGCGGGGAGGACCCTTTTCCTCAGAAAATCCCAAAAATCACCAAAAAGTGGCCCATAATAGTGAATTTTGGTCTATTTTAGCATCCCCATTCCAAACCCCTTGGAATTTATTCAATTACTTCATGGGTTATTTCCATGTATGCTTACTGGACTCCCTCCAAGAATTTCAGCTTAATCTATATCTCTACCAATGATTTGGACCTAGAACTTTAAAAACCACTAATTTGCAAATTTAAACAAATCCAAGAAGAAATGGGCATTGGCCCTCTTTGGAAATTTTGTATATCTTCTCATTGCGGACATAACACATAAGTTTCATAAAAATATGAATTAATATCTTCCAGTTATGTCCAAAATAAGAAAATGGCTCCATGTTCTTTTTAAGACTAAAGGATAATTATTCCTACGTGGCATCTTTTTCAAATGTGGCTACTGATGTGGCATTATGGGTCCACATGGAACCCTAAGGTGATGCCATTTCAACCTCTTGGCCCACCCAACCTATCTCATCATCATTCATCATCCTCCTTCCCTTACCTCTCTCCTATTTTCCTTAAACGTTAATAAAATATTAATATTCTACGACCCCAACTACCTAAATGGCACACCTCTAACCCCAGATGAGACAAGGTTCCCATATTAACTGACATAATCCATGTGGCACACCTTCATTGGTCGCGGGGATGGGAAGGTCCCATCCCACACCTTTACATTGGCATGCGAACTTGCACGTCTCTCATATCCGATAGTGGATATTTGACGAGATCGATAGTGGAGAGGCCATGTCACATCCCAAAATTGTGTGAGTGTTAACATCCCCTTGGGGTGTGAAATTCCAATCCATTTTCTATGTGTCATGATCCTAATGGTGTCGCATGGTACAAGGTCCTAGGCCAAAATTGCTTTGCTTCCCATGTGACAGTGGTTTATTCTATTGGCTATACCACCTTGTGCATGTGGCTCCCACATCACCTTCCACCATGGAATTCCATGTCACCTCTGCCACATCACCACCATGTGGCCTCCACGTCATGTTGATGTCATGGTACAAAAAATTACCCAAATTTTCAAAAATTTCGATTTTTTCAATTTTTCCAAAAATGCATAATTTCAAAATTTTGTGAGGGCCAGCATGAGACCCTAAAAGTAATCTTGCTCTGACCAATTCAGCCATGTATTCATGAAATTGACTTATGCACACAAAATGCAACACTCCCATGTCAAATTTTCAATGAATTTCACTGCATAAATTGGGGCTTTTGCCCAATTTATCCCAATTCTTCATGGCTACACTATAATTTCTAGAATTTGTCCAATTACAAGCCCAACACATGCACATTTAGAGATTAAAATTGGGGATTTTGACTCCTGAAATTGAATTCACTGAAATTACAAGCAATCTCCTCACACTTTTTCCTGGAAAAATCTGATAACCACATTGCAAACATTCTCTAAGATTTAACTCTACAATTTTATCTTTTGCGTGTTGAGTCTATCCCATACAGGCTCAGTGTTTAAACCTATGGCTCTAATACCATAATGTAACGTACCCAACCATCCAAGTTGAATCTCATCACTACAAAAAACAACTTATCCTTCTAAAAACAAATTTAAAAATGCCCACAAACATATAAAATAACCCAAGGGGAAACATGCCCATAAAATTACTGCAATACAACATGTTGATTTTCCCATGCATCTAAAAAAGTATATTAAAACATGAATGCATATAGTAATCACATAACAAACACACAACATTCAAGTAAACATTTACACAGTAGAATAGTCATATAAAAAACAACAAAACATGTATTTGTTAATAATTAACCAACTGGTTGTGTACAAAGGATGAACCCCCCAACCATAGGAACTATTGTTATTTTTATCTAAACAATAGGCCATCCCCAATCTGAGACTATGATTCCAAAAGGATATATACCCCTCTAGTTGTACACTCTCCACACTCAACAACCCAATACCTAGTTTCTACTCATATAGTAGTTCCAATCCACCAACTCTCTCTTCCCCACAACCTGCACAACCCAATGAATGCACCCCCTTCACTGCTCATAGTCCCTCAGGTTGTACCATTCATTTACCAGGGATTCTTGGGCACTCAGTTGGTCAATATTCTCTTAGTAGAGGAATTTAGGAAATCTTGGTTGCTTCAGGAGTGATCACAACTTCCTTCACAAGGATGTTGAGCCATTTCCTCAAAAGGAAAACACACTACAGGCTTAAAACCCATTTTCACAGGCACATGGGCCACATTCATAGCATAAAACACAACAAAAAAATGGCTTCCTTCAAGCATACCATGGTTGGTGCCCTTCCTAGCACTCATCTCTCTACTTAGTGTCCAAAATCTACATGCAAAAATTGTCTCTTTTGTCCATACAAATTTCCTTTTCCCCGTGTCAATTTCTAGCTCACTTTGCCTAATTTTGATTGTATTATATCCCCATGCTTCCCAATAACTATGGAATGTGACTCCTCACACCCACACTCTCACATGAAATAAATGATTTGCTTTGGGAACACTCAACAACGAAAATAAGATTTACACAAAGATAATAATTCAAGAAAAGTGGGTTGGATTAATGCCCATGAATAAATCCCCCTTGGGCCCCTCTCTCTTGTGGAATCATATCCTCCATAATTTTCACCCCTCTTGTATTGTAGTCAACGATTACTACTTTTATTAATCATTTCAATGTACATAATATGTATTTGTGTCCCTTGTACATTTTAATCAATATGGGTTCTTCACCCCAACATATCATCTCATCAACCTAATCTAGAGTAAAACATGATGAAAGGTTTATGTTCTCCCAGCAAGCAATTAATTATGTTATAAATATATAGGGAAAAAGACAAATGGACTATAGGAACCATGCAATTGTTCAAAATGAAGACTTTTCAAATAATGCCAATTTTGGAAAAACATTTCGAGATGTTAGAGGGATGTGAAAGATGTCATTATCAAGTAATAAAGAATTCAGATACTCATGATAGTGCCTATGTAGAGGTGTAGAGGCACATTTGGAGTGCATCAACCTGGTAAATAAAAATGGGTTGAGTTTTAAATAATAGGGTATTGTTGATGAGCAGGGGAACACTCAAGCAAAGCATGTTATGTTAAGAGCCTATTGATATAACGATATGGTACTATGAATATGACTATGTGGGCCTACTACAGATTATAAAATCCAAGGTCCAAGGGACATGGAAGAAAATTAGAGCTTATAGAGTTTCCTGAAATGATAACGAGATTGCAGAGGGAAGTGTTGAGGTACAAGGAAGGTAATGAAAAGTTGGTAAAGGGATCAGGGAGATAAAAGTCAAATTAGTATTCAAAGGATATAGATTATGAATGAATTGGGAAGTCATATCAATAGGTATTCTCACATGAAACATGAAGCCAATAAGTGAAGAATGTTATTAATGGGCACAAAAGGCAAGGTAATCCCTCATAGCCTTGAGGCTATAAATGTATTTATAGATGCAAATATTGCTACAAACGAGAACACATATCCCATGAGATAATGAGTGATTCATAGGGATGGATAGATCATTTCTAGGGAATAGTCTATGAGTACTTATAAGGATTTCTAGTTATGAATTGGAAACTATGGTTGAAGTATTCAGATAAATAAAACCACTTATTAGAGTGCCTAGTGAAAGAAAGGTACAGGTGAAAAGGATTCAAGGGACAAAATAATAAAGGACCATTCACTTAAAAGTGTCAATGGAGAAATATATCACTCCATCTAGATCAATTGGTATTGAGTGGAGAAGTCGGGTTTCATAGTGAATCACTCATTAAGAAGATGGAATGGTGTAAATTACATCATTCCAATGTGCTAGAATTTTTCTGCAAGGTAAGGTTAGAACATGGTTTCCTAAATAGAGGCAACTTCCAATAGGACATATTGGCTAGAATTGCAAGATGAACAACTGGGACTTGGCTCAAAAAGATTCAAAGTAGGGAGAAATTGTGCACAGATGAGAAAAGCGATAGTGCTCAGTGTTGCAAGGATCTACAGGGACTCATGGACAACTACATGGAGCATAAGAAGTTGATACAAATATGCACTAGAGTGCATAATGGAAGTAATGCATGATGCATATAGTGGAGATAAAATTCATATGCATTAGTAGGCATGATGAGATCAAATGTTTTATGCATACTAATATGCAATACTGCGTGTAGGAATGTTATGCATATGGCACGATTATAGACTAAGAGTAGTCTATTGATATATATGTGAAATAATGAAGCTAAGATAAATGTATATGACTAATGATGGATTATGTATCCAGGAAAATTGTTTATAGCATGGTTGAAGATGTTGATGGTGTTTCCACAACATATGAAATCCATCTGTATGAAGAAAAATGAGGATGGTAAGGATGTTGATTGAGAGGTTTATGAATGGATCATGTGAGCTTCTACAAGATGCCAACTGATCATGTAGCACCAAATAATTTTATAAAATCCATGCAAGTATGCATTTGGTTTTTTATAATGCATAAATGTTGAAGGGGGTTAAGGAAATACGTCCCTAAGTTAAATTCAATATTTGAATTAATGTGTAAAGGTAGAGGGCCTTAAATATACACATGTGTAAATTCTTGAATGAAATTATATGAAAATTAATTTCATATCTTCTTATGTTGGTTATGAAATCATAACCAAGTCAATTTAGGAGACCTACCCCTACTATAGAAACAAATGCCAATAGAGATAGTCATGTACAAGGACATGTTGTAGTCATATATGGAAGGGCTACAGTGTCGTACAAGTGCTCAATGGTCTTCCTCTGTATAACCGATTTTTTGACTACAACTTCTTTTCCAACACTAAATAGAAATAAGGTATTATGTTCCTAGTGTTTTGTATGGGTCAAAGAGGAAGGTATCCAGATGGTCGAAAAACTAAAAGGGGAAGAGTTTGGATGATGTATTGAAGCATGGATATACCTTTGAACTCACCATAGTGGAAAACATGACATATATATCTGGTATTTTAGAGTCAATGCAAGGATGGATTGTGTAGATGTGGCCATGGGTAATGACACATTGGTTTGTTTATTGGTAATGTTTGATTTCATTATGAAAATATTGGGCATTGATAATGCATGTGTAATGAATGGTAGTTTCATTCTATTTAATATGATTAATAGACAAAAGTGATTGAATTTTTAGCATGTATAATTTTGAGATCACTTTATGAGTTGTCATATATGTTTCAAAGAAAGTATAATAAGCATAAATATTGACAATTTGTTTGGCTGAATGAAATTTTAAAAAATTGTAGGAATAATGGTCTTGGATATGACGATGGTGTAAGCCCATAACGGAGAACAATTTTCTTATGCAAGAGCCAAACATTATGAGAAGGAATCTTATGATTGAGAAATTTAATTTTTCCTTATGAAACATATTTGGAAATCAATAAGTGAAATTATTATGATGATATCTCATGGTGAGTGTATGTGTGTACATATGAGATAATGTTTATTGAAGATGGAAATATTAGGAAGAAGTCTAATGTTAAGACATTAGATTCCTATGATTTCCACTAGGTACAAATTTCTAGTGTGAGTCTAGTAGTAAGTTGGCACTCTCCTTGCACATGAGCACCTTGGAAGATGATGGGTTGCCCGAGCGACTGTGTATCAGAGAAGGGGATGCCTGATCCTGGAGGGCGAGTAATGCAAAGAAGAGGAAAGTTAATAATGCATATGACATGGTGATCAGAATCATGATGGCGTGTATGAAATGAAACTGATTTGAATTCTTACCCTGGTAGCTTTGTGAAGTACAAGATATCCTTACAGATAAGTATTGTTTTATGGTTACAAACTTACTTTTGAATAAATTTTACATTGTGGAGTTGAATACTCTTGTGGAAAAGATAATTTGTATATGATAATGTCTCTAACATGTATGTTTTCATGATGGTTGTCTAGGAATAACAAAATAATGAAGACATGAACTGACTACTTGGAAAGACGAGGACCGGAAGGAAATGGAGCTCAAGGACAAGGGCATGGAACAAGTAAATTATAAGTGGAATTGTTGTATCTTAGAAGAAGAAAAGTGGAGCTAAAGATGCAATGTAGGAGGCACATATGAAACTTGTTGGCACCAGGCCGAAGTGGAAAGAATGATGATCATGGGAAAGAAAGCCTGGAGAAACGGAAGTAACAGCTGGAAGATAACAAAGCACATGCGCATGCAAAAAGTGACAATTGGAGGAAGAACAACACACACACATGGGAGGAAGACCTAACGTCGGTATGGTTAGGGTTTTGTTAATACATTGTAAATGGCTGAAGAGACTGATATATATAAATATAGATACGCAGGTATCAGAGAGAGGTTGGTTTGATTTTTGTATTAGTTCAGCTTTGGTAATATCCTATCATAGTTATGTACGAGTTGATGCGTTATGTAATACTGTTATGAACCATTTTTGTAATATGTTGAGCTAAGAATAGAGGAGAGAAGGAAGATCTAAGGATTAGATCATAGGTTGGGAATTGTAAGTGCGCAGTGCTGGAGATGCAGAACTACCATAATAAAAGAGCCAAGAGACAAATATTTGTGGACGTAGCCCAGGAGGGGGTGAACCACAGTAATATCTCTGTAATGTGATGAATGCATGTATATCCTTTTTTGTTTTCAGTAGTTAATTTTTATGCTTAATGAATGAGTTAATACACTGTTATGGAATACGATTATGTTGTTTGGGACATAAATTGTGAAAGATAGATGCACACCCATGAGTAATAGTAGATTGCAATCAAAATTCGTAGTATATGGCTCTGATTAATAAACCCCTATCTCATACTCAATCCTAGGTTGTAAACACCTGAGTCTTACAGCCACCCATTTAAAGTTATCTTGGGTGAGACTGTTCAGTGCCCTCTGTGTACCGTGTTGCCTTCTATTTTACCAGGAGGGCCGATAGTTTTAGAGGCTTTGTTGGAAACCCGAAAGACATGAACCCTGGGTCAATGACTCAGACAGTAAAGGAGAGTAGTAACCAACAAATGGTTCCATTTCCTTGTTAACAGGAAAAAGAGATGATTGAGTAGATGGGATAGATTGAAAGAGAAAAGAACGTGTGAAACAAGAAGAGAAATGATCCATTAGAAGGGAATGTTGAGACCTTGGAACCCCACGAAAGCTAAAATCGAAGGATGGTTGAGAACCAGAGAGATAGAGTTTGCACAAAAAGACAATAGAAACCCTAGAATCACACCTCGCAAATATCTGGACAAATACGTGTTTACTGATTTACATGAAGTCTTTTTCTGTGATTTTCCGCATCTACTACAGTAGTGGATACTAAGGTTGAAGGATAACCACACGACGAATCGGCTTCGACATCTAGATTGGACTCCARTATAGATTGAGCAGTTACAAAAGGTGAACAACAAATTCGCCCGCGCAGTAGACTTTTGGCTTGACAGTTGTTGGGCCTCATAAATGTCACATTTATATCCTCTTTTTCCTTCACTATTCCTTACATTTCATCATCCCATTAACCTTCCATCATACCATTTCCATAATGATACTTGGGTTTCTTCTTATTATTTTCCATTGTATTCATTTTAGTATTATAAGTGAATTTGTGATTAAATATTAGAAAATAACATATTTTCATTATATATCAAGGTTGGATGAGTTTGATGATGTGTGCAGGCATATGTGAAGATTTTAACAAAGTCAAATATTACCACCTAGCCTCAAATTTGAATTTCATCTTCAAGCATATTCAAAGGAGAAGATCATGGAAGATTTGGATGGCATATCTTATTTAAAATATGTGAGAGATGTGTGGAGGATTTGAAGGGATCATATCTTCTAATAATAAGAAAGTATTTGAGAATGGTTGAGAGAATAGTGGATCTGTAATTATGACACTCTTCAAGACTCTCATGTATATAAGAGAGTGTTCTCTCTTCATGAGGGGGATCATGTTATTCATAGGAGAGATTATCTTGGAGAGTTAGAGATCATGTAATTCATAATTTAGTCTTGTAATGAGGAGAAGGGGATTCTTAACCATTCAACTCTTCACATGTTGTATTTCTTTCCTATATTAATTTATTGCTTTCATAGTTAGTTTTTGAATGCTTTCCTAGATTAATTTAATTTCATCAATTTAGATTAGATTAGTTCTACTTCAGTCTTGCATATATAGTGTGTGTGCTTCGTAAGCCTACGAACCTCAGATTGAAAAATTAAATAGTTGGGCAAATACTGCAACGGAATTAAGCGACAATATTTCCGCCTAATGACGCAGCACGCGCCACCCGCGCGCCCCGCTTCCACAAGGACCTTCTTTGACTTTGACCTGAAGAGATAAAATGCCCTTCGACTTCCTCATCAGAAGTTCTCGCACCCACAGAATGCCTTCGATGATCTCCCTTGTTGTATCGGGAAATCGGACCTCGCGTAGTCGCGAGTCCTGTACTCGGGCAACATAATCCCCGAAACCCGAGGAATATTCCCTTCACGGTTCCCTGCGTCGATAGGGATTTATCCCATCGGAAAATCAACTTCTGCGAAGTTGTAAACAACTCACCTCAGAAATCCCCGATTCTCGATTTCCCGATGTCACCTGTCCTATCACTCTGACATCGGTGGTCCCCGCTCCGAATGGAAATCAGAATTTCACGGTTCGGGAATTCGTGATTCCTGCTGTACCGTTTCATAGGACCTCCCAAGTCCTGAACTCCGATATGCGATGCCACCTGTCAATACCAAACGCTATCACTGTGGGACCCTTCGGAACTCAGAGTTTCGCGAATCCTCCGTGATTCTTTCGACACCAAGAGTTCCGAAGTACCAAACCATGACTCTCCGGGATCTCGCGCCACATATCCCCGCTGAGATCAATGGCCCTAATCTTCTCTGGAAATCGTGAATCCCAATTTCGTCATATACGAATCCCTCGACCATGGAAACCCCGATATCCTGAGCTCCAATCCTTGGGGTTTTCCCTGATCCTCGACTTAAAAGCCTATGCAACTTTCTCGAGATCTGATGACTATCAGGACTTCGCCAATCTTTCCTACGAATCCCTAGCCGTTGGCTCCTTCTCCTTGAAGGATTTCTTGGAAATGACCAAGTACCTCTACGACGACTCGTTCTCCAAGCCTGCGCTTAGGACTTCCACTTTCGCCTTCGTCGATGTGAATCTTTTGTGCTCATTTTCAACGATATCACAAAGGAACTATCCCTCTTGAGCTTATTCACTCAGATTCCTTCAGAGGAATGTATGCGCACCCCTTGTGCTCGGTGTTCGAAAACTTCTCAAGCGTTGAATCCTTCAGACTTTGTGCACTTCCTGCAACAACAGTCCTTAGCTCCCTGCTCAGATTCACAACTGAGACTTCTTCTAGCTTGCGCACACCTTGCATGGCTCTAGAGCCTAACCTGCACTCCTGAGAACTTAGAACAAAAGTCACCTCTATCTAAACCCTGCAGTCACGCACTCCTTGCGGACAAATTCCACTGCACTCCTTGCAGGAATCTCTTGATTCAGAATAGAGAAACAATTGAAACTAATTTCTTACTCTCACAAATTTCAATTCAATTATGAAACCTCATACACATCATATTAAAGAAAATGTATGACCAGAAAATAAACATTCATGAGCACATAAGCAACATGCACAGAGAAACAACACCAATCATGAAATTGAATCAAAAGACTCTCTTCTATTAATTCAAATCTGTACATGGGTGTTCTTCACAAGTTCTCTGCTTGCTCTTCTCCTCTTCCTCCTGATTGATTCTGAATGATCATAATACAATGATACAAAGGAGGGTGTCTATATCTCGTTTCCCTCTCGAACTCTAAAACTATCTAATCTAGACTTAAACATCTATCTACCTACATTAAATCCATTAAATTCCTTCCTATCTATTTCAGACAAGAGCGTAAAGCTCGAGGTCTGATATAATACAATAGGTTCCCCTTCATAAATGTTTCATTGAAGGATATGGTGCTTCATATTTAATGAAAATTCAAAAATGTTTGTCTGGCCTTGTCCAACTGTTCGTCGTCTTCTATGCTGGCTCGCTTGTCTTGGGTGACGCTCCTTGATGAGTTGGCGATGCTCCTGCATCATACTCCTCGGCTTGAAAATTTTCATGGGCTCCTGTCCATGAGCTCCTGCACAGTCTGTCCATGCTTCTGTATCACTGCTTCATTTTTCCAGCTAGTATCTTCGACTGGGTGATTCTTCCATTTCACCAGGTACTCGAAGTATTGCTTCCGCCTGGTCTTCTTTCCTACTCGCTTGTCCAGTATGCACTCCATCTGCGACTTCTCTACAACTTGTAATTGCTTCTGCCACTGGACCACTGGTTCCTTAGTTCCAGTCTCTGCTTCTCCAGCCCTGTATGGGTATAAATCTGAAACATTAAATATCGGAGATATCTCGATGCCATCCGAAAACTCAATTTCATATGCATTTTCTCCAAATTTCTTCAGGATTCTGCATGGCCCAATATTTTTCATCTTCAGTTTGTTGTATGTTCCCCTTGGGAACCTTTCCTTCCTCAAGTGTGCTAGAACAAGATCCCCAACTTCGAACCGAAGTTGTCTCTTCCACTGATCGGCTCTGCGCTTGTACTCCTGATTTGAGTCTTGCAGTCGCTGCTTCACCTTGCTGTGAAGTTCTTTCATCGCTTCAGTGAATTCTTCAATGCTAGCACTACTAGTCGTAGCCTGTTCTGACTCCCTGAGTTCAGAAACTCCCCTCGGTTGTGTACACAATATAAAATGGGATTTTGCCTGTACTGCAATTCACAGAATCATTGTATGCAAACTCTGCCTGCGGTAATATGTTGTCCCAGCTGCTATGGTGCTCTGTCACCAACCTTCTCAGCAAGTATCCGATACTTCTATTGACCACCTCGGTCTGCCCATCCGTCTGCAGATGATACGTTGAACTAAACGCTAAGTTAGTCCCTATCTTCTTCCATAGTGTCCTCCAAAAATGACCTATGAATTTCATATCCCTGTCTGAGACTATGCTTCTTGGCAATCCATGAAGTCTAACAACCTCTTTGAAAAACAAGTTTGCGATGTGGGTCGCATCAATGGTATTTTGACACAGAATAAAATGCGCCATCTTCGAAAACCTTTCCACCACCACAAAGATGGAATCAACCCCTCTCTGCGTTCTCGACAGTCCTAATACAAAATCCATGCTTATCTCCTCCCATAGCCTCTCGGGTATGGGCAAGGGATGATAAAACCCTGGATTTTTCTTTCGGCCTTTGGAATGCTGACAAATTCGACATCTATCAACAAACCTTTTGACATCAGCACGCATCCCTGGCCAAAAATATGATTCTCTCAGCTTCGCAAATGTTTTTTCGTGGCCAAAATGCCCTGCTAGTCCACCGTTGTGCTTCTCCTTTAGCAGGTTCTCCCTCATGGAGAAATTTGGAATACACAGTTGATTGCCTCTGAACAACACTCCCTCCTGGATCATGTAGTCTATCCACGGACTCCGATCCCTGAGAACTGGATTCTCAGCTGCCTTGTATGCCTCTGCAAAATCCGCATCTCCTGCATACATATCTCTGAGATTTTCAAAACCCAATGTTTTGACTCGGAACTCCTGCAGCAGCAAACATTTCCTGCTCAAAGCATCAACCACTTTGTTAGCAGTCCCTGAAATGTGTTTAATTACAAATGTAAAATTCTGCATATACTCTACCCATTTTGCATGCTTCTGATTCAACTTCTCTTGTTGACTCACAAACTGCAATGCATGATTGTCATTGTACAATACAAATTCTTTCAGGATCAAATAATGCCTCCACTTCTTCAATGCCTGTATGATGGCATAAAACTCTTTATCATACGTGGAGTATTTTAGCTTTGCTTCATCCAGCTTCTCGCTGAAATATGCAACTGGCCTGTCATCTTGACTCAAGACCGCTCCTATGGCATATCCACTCGCGTCACATTTCACTTGAAATGTTTTCTGGAAATCTGGCAACACCAGAATTGGTTGCTCTGTGATCTTTCGCTTCAACAGATTGAAGCTCCTCTCAGCCTCTGCTATCCAGTGAAAAGTTTTATTTCATTTCTTCACTGTGTCCATCATCGTCGCGCTAATTCCACTAAAATTCCTAATGAATTTTCTGTAAAAACTAGCCAAACCATGGAAACTTCTCACCTCAAAAACATTTCTCGGTGATGGCCAATTCTTGATCACGTCCACCTTCTCTGGATCCATCTTCAACTCATTAGTTGAAATAACAAAACCCAAATAAATGAGTTATGTCTTCATGAAGGAACACTTCTTCATGTTGACCAACAACTTCTCCTGCTGCAGTCTTCTCATCACAATGGCCAAATGCTTCAAATGTTCAGCCTTGGTCTTACTGAAAATCAATATATCATCCAGATATACAACGACAAACTCTCCGATGAATTCCCTCGGGACTTCATTCATCAGCCTCATAAATGTGCTCGGCGCGTTCATCAAACCAAATGGCATGACCAGCCATTCGTACAAACCTTCATTTGTCTTGAATGTTGTCTTCCATTCATCTCCTTCCCTCATGCGAATCTGATGATATCCGCTCTTCAGGTCAATCTTCGAAAAATAATTTGCCCCACTCAGGCAATCCATCAGATCATCCATTCTTGGTAGTGGAAATTTGTACCTAATGGTGATTTTGTTGATCGCTCTGGAGTCTGTACACATCCTCCAACTTCCATCCTTCTTCGAACTAAGCACTGTTGGAACAACACACAAACTCAGGCTTTCCCTGACCAATCATTTATCCAACAATTCCTGGACTTGTCTTTTGACCTCCTCATTTTCTTGCGGTGTCAGTCTGTATGCAGCTTTATTCGACAAACTAGCTCTGGGTATGAGATCTATGTGATGACTCACACTCCTCATCGGTGGCAACAAACGAGGTAATTCGTCCATGATGATATCAGCGAACTCTCCCAGCAGTTCCTGAATCTCATCTGGTAAGTCGTCCACTCTTGTGCTAGTCAGGACAATTCTCGGTTTTCTGACTACAAAGAACTGTGGATCTTATTTCTTCTCCATCTCTGTGAGAAGATCTTTCCCACTCATGAGAAGTATGGTGTTACTTACTTTCGAATTTACTTCCTCATCCTTTTTTGGAAGTAATCTGTGTGTCCTCCCATCCTTCTCCAAAGTGTATGTGTTCATCCTCCCGTCATGAACCACATTTCGGTCATACTGCCATGCTCTACCCAAAAATACATGATAGACATCCATGGGAATGACATCACATAGGACTTTATCCTTATATTCACCCATCTTGAAATCAACTAAACATTGTTTAGTGACACTCACCTGATGTCCCTTCTGTAGCCATGATACTTTGTATGGACTCGGGTGATCAGTCGTCTCCAGCTCTAATTTCTTCACCATCTCGGTCGAAACGAGATTGTCAGTGCTTCCACTGTCCACAATGACCTTGCATTTCCATCCCTTGGTCTTGCACGTGGTCCTGAACAGTCGGCTCCTCTGAGCTATGTCCTCCACCTCCTTCTCAGGTGTCAAAAGGAGTTTATGCATTCCGAGCGATATTCCGCCTTCTACATCCTCATTGATCTCAACATCATGCTTCTGAGCTTCCGTGCTGTGAGCTTCTCCGCTATCCTTTTTCTTCTCTGGACACTTGAATGACTTGTGCCCATTCTTCCCACATGTGAAACATGTGATAACTCCTCCTCTTCCTCTACCTCAACCTTTGGTTCGAGGAAAAGTATTTGCATTAGCATAACCGCCACCCTGCTCTATATGTTGTGCCCTCTATTCAACATGTGGTTGTCCTCGCTGTGAGGTTCCACCTCTCTCAACCTTACCCTGAGGTTTCTTCCATTCCTCCTTGGGATTTTGATATTTCTCCTGGGCAACTGCCTTACTTCTAGGCTGACTTCTGCCTTGCCCTCGCTGTCCTTGCTTTCAGCTCAGCTTCTCCTCGGCTTTCAGAGCCATCTGGTAAGCATCCTCAACTGTCCTGATAGTTTCCATGCTTAATTCATCCTGAATGTCATACCTTAGACCATTCAGATATCTGGCTACCTTCTCATCATCGCTCTCCCGATGACCTGCTCAGATAATGAGCTTGTAAAACTCTTCGATGTATTCCTTCACCGTCATCAACTTCTGCCTCAGGTTCTTCATTCACCTGAACAGTGTGATCTGATAATCTCTGGGGATGAATTTTTCTTTCATCTTAGGAATCATCCGATCCCAGCTTTTAATCTTCTATTTTCCTTTGGAACGTCTATCTTCCTGTAGCTCGTCCCACCACAATGCTGCATGTCCCTTCAATTTGGTAACAGCATGCCTTACCTTCTTATCCTCTTCGATATCTTCATAGTTGAAGTAGGTATCAAGAGCTCTGATCCAGTCCAACAACTCTTCTGCATCCAGGCTTCCTTCATAAGCTGGAATGTCCATTTTGGTCTTGGAACTCATCCTGGCGATAGCTTTTATCAATCGCTCCATTGACGCATCCTCTGCTGTGACCTCTTCTTCGTGTCCAGCTTCTTCTTCAACTTCAGAATCGCTAAGATCCCCAGCACCAGCTCCGCGTCTTTGTGCTGTCTCCATCTCCTCAAGCCTTGCTCGGAGATCTCTCATCTGCTGCTCCATTTCTGGATTTCCTGCTGGCCTGCCTCTTCTTCGCGCATCCCTGTCTTCCCGATCAGGCGATTGCCTTTCTCTTCTGGGCGGCATGGCGAATTATTTTCTCCTTCTCTGCTACAGAGAGAAAAGAACTTCTGGCTCTGATACCACTCTAACGCAGCACGCGCCACCCGCGCGCCCCGCTTCCACAAGGACCTTCTTTGAATTTGGCCCGAAGAGCTAAAATACCCTTCGACTTCCGCGTCAGAAGTTCTCGCACCCACAGAATGCCTTCGATGATCTCCCTTGTCGTATCAAGAAATCGGACCTCGCGTAGTCGTGAGTCCTGTACTTGGGCAACACAATCCCCGAAATTCGAGGAATATTCCCTTCATGGTTCCCTGCGTCAGTAGGGATTTATCCCGTCGGAAAATCAGCTTCTACGAAGTTGTAAACAACTTGCCTCAGAAATCCCCGATTCCCTATTTCCCGATGTCACCTGTCCTATCACTCTGACATCGATGGTCCCCGCTCCAGGAAATCAGAATTTCATGGTTCCTGCTATACCATTTCACAGTACCTCCCAAGTCCCGAACTCCGATATGCGATGCCACCTGTCAATACCAAATGCTATCACTGTGGGACCCGTCGCAACTCAAAGTTTCGTGAATCCTCCGTGATTCTTTCGACACCAAGAGTTCCGAAGTACTGAACCCCGACTCTCTGGGATCTTGCGCCACGTATCCCTGATGAGATCAACAACCCTGATCTTCTCGGGAAATCGCCAATTACGATTTCGTCATATACGAATCCCTCGACCACGGAAACCCCGATATCCCAAGCTCCGATCCCTGGGGTCTTCCCTGATCCTATGGCTTAAAAACCTACGCAAATTTCCCGAGATCTGACGACTATCGGGACTTCACCAATCTTTCCTACGAATCCCTAGCCGTTGGCTCCTTCTCCTTGAAGGATTTCTTGGAAATGACCAAGTACCTCTACGACGACTCGTTCTCCAAGCCTGCGCTTAGGACTTCCACTTGCACCTTCGTCGATGTGAATCTTATGTTCTCGTTTTCAACGATATCACAAAGGAACTATCCCTCTTGAGCTTATTCACTTGGATTCCTTAAGAGGAATGTATACGCACCCCTTGCGCTCGGCGTTCGACAACTTCTCAAGCATTGAATCCTTCAGACTCTGTGCACTTCCTGCAACAACAGTCCTTAGCTCCCTGCTCAAATTCACAAATGAGACTTCTTCTAGCCTGCGCACACCTTGCATGGCTCTGGAGCCTAACTTGCACTCCTGAGAAATTAGAACAAAAGTCACCTCTATCTAAACCCTGCAGTCACACACTCCTTGCGGACAAATTCCACTGCACTCCTTGCAGGAATCTGTTGATTCAGAATAGAGAAACAATTGAAAATAATTTCTTACTCTCACATATTTCAATTCATTTATGAAACTTCATACACAGCATATTAAAGCAAATGTATGACCARAAAACAAACATTCATGAGCACATAAGCAACATGCACAGAGAAACAACACCAGTCATGAAATTGAATCAAAAGACTCTCTTCTATTAATTCAAATCTGTACATGGGTGTTCTTCACAAGTTCTCCGCTTGCTCTTCTCCTCTTCCTCCTTCTTGATTTTGAATGATCATAATACAATGATACAAAGGAAGGTGTCTATATCTCGTTTCCCTCTCGAACTCTAAAATTGTCTAATCTAGACTTAAACATCTATCTACCTACATTAAATCCATTAAATGCCTTCCTATCTATTTCATACAAGAGCGTAAAGCTCGAGGTCTGATATAATACAATAGGTGTCCCTTCATAAATGTTTCATTGAAGGATATGGCACTTCATCTTTAATGAAAATTCAAAAAGGTTCGGCTGGCCTTGTCCAGCTGTTCGTCGTCTTCTATGCTGGCTCGCTTGTCTTGGGCGACACTCCTTGATGATTTGGTGATGCTCCTGCATCACCTAACATTTTTGCGCCATTGTCGAGGAAGCACGATGGATTGAAGCTTAGTTTGATTTTCTTGCAAGCATAATTAGAGTGTGAATTTCAATTTCAACAAGTGTGCTTGATTTTTTTTTGCAACTGTGAAGAGGTTTTCATGTGTTTCAGCAAGTATGATTTTCATTTTATTTTTTTTGATTTGGGTGCTATAAGAACCCCTTTTGCAATATGATTTAACCATGAGTGTCAGCTTGGAATAGCTCGCTCAGATCCTGGCGAAAACTGGGATTTCTTCTTCTCAGGAAGAGGAGATCTTGACAGCAGCCCAGAGCTTGAATACTCCTCCAGAAACAAACAAGAAATCAACATCTGAGGAACTTGAGGAGGACAATGTGGAGTTGCAGCAAGATCTTAGCAAGGAAAAACACGCCTATGAAAACATTATCGAGCAATGGTTCCAGGTAAGTACTCGATTAGCTCCATTTTTTTATTTTTATTTAGAAATTTTGCAGTCATAACAACTAGATTCATTCACTCTTGAATATTTACATTATTCATTTGAAAAATTACCATTGAACATATTGTTGTTACTATTGTGTGCTTGGCTCCACTGGAAATTTTCCTACACGTAACTAATTTCTAATTCCATTTAGCATATAGTAGGTAGTTTTTAATTTTCAGTTTTTCTTTTACCTTGAATAAGTATGCTCTCCTCCGTGCTTCGTGCGATCGCGAGGATCAGAAAATAGGGATGATTTTGATTTCAAGAATGAATGTTTTTGCAAACATGCTTAATAATAAACACAATAAAAACATAAGATGAATAAAAAAAAAACGAAATTTTACATGTTGTTACAGCATGCTAAAACAGTACAAAAATTTCTATGCTGAAACAATGAAATTTTTACATGTTGTTACATCATGCTCATATAGCGAAATTTTACATGCTGCAACAGTGAAATTTTTTTTACATACTGAGACAATCGTTGTTACAGTGAAATTTTAATTGTGTCTGTATCATGCTGAAAATTTGGTTGAATTTCGTTTTCTATCCATGCTAAAACCTGCAACAAAACAAAAAAAATAAAATGGACATGACATGAGTATTAATAATATGATTCCCCAAAACAATTGCACTGAGAACGCATTACTAAGACGAGAAATCTTAAGAGTGCATTTATCCTTCGGTCTATTTTTCTCCTTCGCCCTGCACTATTGTTGAATTATTTTTCTGTCTCAACTATCTCTGGAATTTTTTATTGAAGTTTCACTGCCCATGCCACACCTGCAATAGCCATGCTCTATCACCTATTCTCTGTAATTGCCAGAATGTGTAACTGTTAAAACACTTGATTTTAAAACGAAGTTTATGAGAAAACCTAGGTGAATTAGGAAAAACTAAAACGTGGGTTTTCTTCATAATGGAGGCAATTAGGTAACACATGAGCAATTTTCTAGATTTCACAACCATTTGGGAGAAACTCAGGGTTCTTCGGAGCTCTGTTTTGTAGACTGCGTGAGGGAAAAATGATTTGATTTGAGTTATGACACCCTCCAAGAAGAAGAATACAAGTTAAAAACAAACTTTGCTCCACATGGCACAATCTAAGAGTCCAATTTGATCTTTGATGATTGAGAATCCACACGTGATTTTTGTCACAAATTTCGGTAACTAGAATGATATGCAAGTGTGAATTTTATGGGATTGATTAGTTATTCCACATTTTAAGATCTCAAAAAAAAGATTTTGGGATCAATCCTTTCTAGGGTCGATTGTTAGCTGGGAGTTGATGACTTGATCCCATTTTTTGTTGACCGTTTTATTGAAGAGATTTTCCTGCCGTAGGTTGAAAAACTAAAATCCATCTGTCATTTTTGCAACAATCTTCTTGCCAATTCAACTCTTCCAAAATTAAATGATGGTCTTGATCTATGGTATTGGAGATATGTTTCCAACTGTCATGATTTTATTTCTCTCGCTGGACATTTTTCCCAAATTTGATTTCACGTGAAAGATCTAGTTTGATTTCTAACACTCAAATTAAAATTGTCCGTCAATTAACGTCCATTTTCAGGCAGTCAACTTCGGGTGAAATTCGCGAGAAAAACGAAATTCAAAAATCCGGCACACAGGCTTTGTGCAGAATGGTCTTATTTATCTGACTCACAAGCCGTTTTTGAAAATTCTGCTTAGTTTGAGAGAAGTGCGCGTTTTTCTGAACATGAAAATATAGATTTCGGGATGGTCTATTTTCCAACGGAGGCCTGGTAGTTTTGATTTTGATGGAACTTGGATTTTCAATTATGGAGTTGGTTGTCCCTAACAAATCATTCCAATCAGAACCAACTGTTGTACCAAAATGGTTTGCAACATCTGCATTTTGTTTGATGTCTTTATTTATTCTCGACATCCATGATCGATGTATTCTTGTATGAAGCATGTTTCTTTATTTGGATCGACGTTTGTATTTGCTTAGGGGTTGTTATTTGTTGCAGAGAATTGTATGCTCTAAAAAGATTCAATATATTTGATGATGTACACGAGCCTGATTTGTAGATTTGGTGCAATTAATTACGGTTGGAAGGCTTGAGCCGTCACAGAATGGAACAACCAAGGAGGGCTAAAACAATTTTCATGATATATGTATGCTCTTGGTATCTATGATCGATGTGATTTGTAGGAAACATGTTTCTATTATGATTCGACAACGAATGACCAGGGATGTAGCTCATAATTTTAATTTTGAGTGTTTTTTCCATTTCATTTTATTTTGGGTGTGTTATAAAAATAAAAACAATAAAAATGTAAAATCGTGATTTCGTTTTTTTTATGGGGAGAAAAACAATTTTTTTTTTATAAAACTATAAAAATAACGAAAAACATTATAAAATAAAAAACAAACATTGTAAAACTGCCAATTTGCAAATGGACATTTCAAAACTTCTTGAGTTGTTTTCACGATTTATGTTTTTTTTTTAGTCATTATTACATCAGTCAAATAAAATCACAGTTTATTTCTTTGAGTTGTTCGATTCTTCACGCAACAATCAATGACGAACCACAGGCACAACAACAAAAGGTATAAACATGTATTGTTCTTTGATTTGCTGCATTTACACTTATTTCTGCATGATATGTTTTTTGAAATTTTCACAGTTTTCATGCAGGAATTTGTACTAAAATTTTCAGGTTCACAGCCAATCGTATTCCATGCTACAGTGATTTTCAAGAATCACAAATTCTTCAAAGAAAACATGTGATAGACATCTTGAAGGAGTTGTTACTCAGAAACAATTTGTTGTTACACAGAAATTTTTTTGTTGTTACACAGAAATATTTTTGCTATTACAGAGAAACATTTTGTTGATACACAACAATGTTTTGCTGTTACACAGAAACTTTTTGTGCATATTGATGTTAGTTGTTACACAACGACCATGCTGATACACTATTATTTCCACATTTTTCCAAATTTCATGCTGTGACACTATCCCATTTCTCCTTCAAAGTTGATTAGTCATCCTGGTGTTGAAGTCATCTTCCATTGCCTTAACTTTCATGACTTCACACACGCCCATTTTTCTAAGTTTCATACATTCCTTTATCTTTTTGCCTTCTTTTTCCTTTCCAATTTTCCTTCTGAATAAAACCCCCTTTCCATGATTACATTTCCTTGCCATAAACCTATTGCTACTAAGATCTTTACATCTATAGTCCTACCAATCTTTTTATAAACTCATGTTGACTGATGTGGGATTCCTTAAGGCCTAACTTTCAACAGTCTTGCCCCATCGACCTCGACACATTATCTGGGATATAGACTAGAGTTCATTTTGAGTACCTAGAGGCTTGCATGCATTAATGGCAAGTTCTCTCGCTGACGATCATGGGAATACATCAATGTCCCTTGATCATCAGATCTTGCAAGTGGCTCGACATCAACCCATCTATTCGCACTTCACAAGATGTACTCGGGTACCTTGACACTCATTGTAATCACTAGTGAGTTTGTCTCGCATTGGTTAACGACATTCCTCAATGGATGATAATCCAATGATTTTTCTTCATGCTCGACATCGACACATTCATTCGCATGATGAAAATTGTACCATCGGTTTTGTAGCGAGTGAATACTATACACTTTTTCAGGATCACCTCAACAGTTACAGTAGTTTGATTTCAAATCTATGAGAGTTCCATATTCTCTGCCTTCCACATTTCTCGTGATTCAACAGTAACAATTTAGATTCCTTCATTTTCCATGATCCATTTATAGCAACAACAACATTAGCAGTTCCATTTTCCTGATCTTGCAGCAGTGACACCTTCTTGATATTCTTTGCTCCAATAGTTACAGCAATTGCGGCTATAGTGCCAGTCACGTTTTCCTGATCCAACAAACACAACAACTACATCTACTTTTTGGGTAAGTGGAGGTATGTTCTTTTCTAAGCTTTAATCACACAATTTCTTATATGTCGACTTGAATATTTTGGAAAATTTCCTCACCATGCTCTCTTTCCTTCCATGACCTACACTAAGTTGCATGAGGGCATGCAACCGATTTAGTTTGGGGGGGGGACTCTTTCACCACATATTCATTACCATTATTCCATTTTACCATCTCATCATTCCATTTATGATTCACTAACATTTCTTTTCCAATAGAAACTTTGTTGCATTTCGATTGATACACATATTGGCATGATTCATAAAGATGAAGAAAAGAATTTCTTATACACAGTGATGCTTTCTTATGCACATTGATAACTTATTATTTCCAGTGAGTATATGGATAAATTATTGCAGAAAGAAAATAAATAAGTGAAATGAATGTTGTTAACACAAGAACCAACATCTTTTGTATTCATGGTTGTCACACAAGAACCAACCATAAGAAAATTTCACATGCTGTTACATATATTTCACATGTTGTTACACATTTATTACATGTTGTTACACATGTATTTTACATGTTGCTACTCCTGTATTTCAAATCGTAGAAATGTTCATTGTTAAAAGGACATCATTAATCAAAGCCATAGTTTAAATGCCAAAAGTTCTTAAGAAGATCCATGCATGGTTGCATGAGAACATGCAACAAGTTGAGTTGGGGGGCATGTTGGGCCTCAAAAATGTCACATTTATATTCTCTTTTTCCTTCACTATTCCTTACATTTCATCGTCCCATTAACCTTCCATCATACCATTTCCATAATGATACTTGGGCTTCTCCTTATTATTTTCCATTATATTCATTTTAGTATTATAAGTGAATTTGTGATTAAATATTAGAAAAATAACATATTTTCATTATATATCAAGGTTGGATGAGTTTGATGATGTGTGCAGGCATATGTGAAGATTTTAACAAAGTCAAATATTACCACCTAGCCTCAAATTCGAATTTCATCTTCAATCATATTCAAAGGAGAAGATCATGGAAGATTTGGATGGCATATATTATTTAAGATATGTGAGAGATGTGTGGAGGATTTCAAGGGATCATATCTTCTAATAATAGGAAAGTAGTTGAGAATGGTTGAGAGAATAGTGGATCTGTAATTATGACACTCTTCAAGACTCTCATGTATATAAGAGAGTGTTCTCTCTTCATGAGGGAGATCATGTTATTCATAGGAGAGATTAGCTTGGAGAGTTAGAGATCATGTAATTCATAATTTAGTTTTGTAATGAAGAGAAGGGGATTCTTAGCTTTGTTATTCTTTCATGCTTTGTCATTTGACTCTTGTAATATAATTTGAGATTGATGTATTGTGTGAGCTCACATTTGTATTTTTCCATTCAACTCTTCACATGTTTTATTTCTTTCCTAGATTAATTTACTGCTTTCATAGTTAGCTTTTCAATGCTTTCCTAGATTAATTTCATTTCAACAATTTAGATTAGATTAGTTCTACTTCAGTATTGCATAAATAGTGTGTGTGCTTCGTAAGCCTACGAACCTCGGAATGAAAAATTAAATAGTTGGGAAAATACTACAATGGAATTAAACAACAATATTTCCGCCTAACAACAGTATTGTGTCAGGTTTCATCACCGAATTTGCAGTTGACATAGCGAAGTCATACAACACCGCAAAGCAATAATTTTTATGTAGACGTCGAGGAAGGTACATTCGATCCTTGTATACTTCTATTAAGATACTGCTATATAACAAAGGTGTAATGACAATGGAATTAGACAGCTAAAATTCCCTACATGCATGGGGGAAGGGGGGAAACACTAATAGAGAAAGGATAAATGGAAGGAGGTAAGGATAAAGGAAAGAAGGAGGAGGAACCCTTGGACCCGATCATGATGGATAAAGACTAGCTCAAGTGGATCTTGGCGTCATCAGGAACGACACGTAGTGGAGTACCCTACCAATATAAGGTGAATACCAAGAAGAGAGTCATAGTTGCGAGGGAAGGCTTTGCGAACGATGAGGAAGAGATAGAGGATCTCTGGGTTGTGGAGCAGATTGAGGAAATCTTGCACACAAAATATGAGAGGAAGATGAGAGGCCCAAGAATGGGAGGAGAAGGAAACCATCCTATCCATATTATTGTCAGTGTGGAACCCATAAACCCATTTGTGACTAATACACCAAAGAGAACACCACCCTTTAAACAACCGAAGTTCGGAGAAATTCCGACAACAAGAAGCACATCTACACTAGGAGAAACAACTGGTGGAGCCAGTTCGGGAAGCACTACACAAGTATCTACACCGCGTGGAGGAGGAAGTAGTTCAGTATTCAGAATGGAAGGACATGATTCCACTATCATATTACCATAATTTCGAGGGGAAGTAGCAGAAGACCCTAAGAAGCATTTGTTCATTTGTGTAAAGATCTAGGGAGAAAAGCATATCAGTGATGATGATACCAAACTTGCATAGCTATCAATTATCCTAAGAGACCATGCACTAGACTGGTACATGAGTCTAGACACAAACAGTGGCCCTGGGATGACAAGGACACTGGAAGACATTAAGAAGCTACTGATTAATGAGTTCCAGAAGCCGAGCTCAGAGGATCAGTACATGAATGAGATGATCGAGATAAGACAGAAACTAGGAGAGTATGTATGGGAGATTGTCCATAGATTCAAGAGATTAAAGGGAAAACTAAAATACCTTATGACCGAGATGCAACATCGGCACCTGTTTTCCAACTCTCTACTCCCACACTTAAAATATACCTTATAACAACATAAATTTCATATGCAGGAAAAGGCTCTGCAAGTAGCCTTGCAACTAGAAGTTAACCAATACCAATAGACATACCCATCTATTGAGGAATTGAAGGAGGATTTGAAGAATTTAATGTTTTAGCTGAACCAGAATAGGAACAAGGACAAATGAGAATTTGTTTGGTGCACCACATGTAGGACGGAAGGACACCACAAGAACGAATGCCAAACATTTGCGCAATATAGGGAAACAAGTATGCCAAATCTACTACCACAGGGAGGATTATGGTGCAAAATATGCAAGAAACCAGGTCACGACCCTTATCACTGCACGATGATGAAGAAATACCATACAGTTCCAAAAAAATCATATTGCACCTTTTGTAAATCAGTGGGCCATGACGACAAAGATTGCAGAACTATGGAGCTGATGTGGGAAAGAACACCAGATGCATACAGGGTATAGGCCGAAATGATGACTCGAGAAGTAATTCCATAATTCAATCAAGCACTAGCTCCATACAACACTATGCAATAGCAATACAATATTGCGCAACAACCATACAATAATGTGAAGCCGCAGTATAACATGGCACAACCCTAGTATAATACCCCGCAATAAAATCAGGCACCACATTATAACGCGTCGAGAGGTGACCGAGCAAGCTACCGAGGAGGAGGACGAGCCAGAGGAGGTTTCAGACGTAGTAGAGGACTAGTCACATGTCACAATTGTCAGAAACCAAAACATTATGCATGGGAATGTCCACTTCCACCAGCAACTTGTATGTATTGTCGCGCATCAGACCATGATATAGAGGAATGTTAGACACTACTAATAAATATTCAGGAAAAGAGGAACCAAAACAATCAAAATGTTCATTGGATTTCAGCCGAAGCAAGGGATGATGAACGAAACATCAATATAGTTACTCGTGGAGGAAGGAAAACATGAAATGATACAATTCGTCAGGAACCAACATAGAACCAGTGGGTAAAGGAGAACATTTAACTAAGAAAGAAGTTAGACGTGCCAAAAGAAAAGGATACCTTTAAGGAATCTAGACAAAAATTTCAAAAGGAGGACATCATCGACTTCAACTTCGCAACCATTCAAAGAAGCCCCAGAATATGAGATGTCGCCATCATTGGATCATACCAACGGAATGCATCCCAAGGGACAAGTAAGTAAAATCAAAGGCTTTTTGAAATCATGTGTCAAAGTATTAAGTGATCCTTCATCTGTGAAAATATTGCAAAACATACTAGAGGAATGAAGAAGCGAGATGGAAGAAAATCTAGAACCAAAAACCGTCAACCACCTACACACAAGAAGAAGAACAAGTAGGGAATTTAGACTAAATTCTAACATTGGGGATTTCAATATGGGAGACATTATACTAGACCTAGGATCCGAAGTGAATGTGCTGCCAAGAAGACATGGCAATGTATGGGAGAGCCAACATTGGGATACTCAAATGTCCAATTAAAACTAGAAAATCAACATAGAGTCCTACTAATAGGTAGAGTGAAAGGAGTGACAGTAGATCTTGATGGAGTGTGCACTAAAGAATATTTTGAAGTCATTGAAATAGTATATGGGACAACACCTTACCTGACATTGCTTGGTCTAGATTGGGAATTTGACAACCAAACCATAATAAATTTGAAAAATAGGAAAATGACATTTGAATCTAGAGAATACAGGTTCATAGCACCACTAGATCCATCGAAAGGGGAGAGATTCGTAAAACCCACTTGCCTGGACTTAGAGGAGATCGACCAGTTGTATAGAACAACTGTGCATGATGAATATTATGTAAACCCAACTACAAATGGGGTACTCATTTGGCAGATCATTATTTCATGCGGAACAGAATCAGACACCGGGTTAGAAAACTGGTAGTAGAGACTACACGAAGTATCCACACTACTACATTTGGGTCAAATTTCGACGGCGCATTCGACGCAATTGCCACTTTCTATTGTCAGAAGACTGACAAACCTCGGACCCCCTCAAACGTCGTTTCACATGACGTCATTTTTCCAACGACCTATTTTTCGTTTTTATTGTGACGTTTCAAACGTGGCAAGAGAGACGTTGCAAACGTGGCAAGACCGACATTTCAAATGTGGCAAGAGAGACATTGCAAACATGGCAATACCAACGTTTCAAA
>ML785335.1:250451-260844 GCA_009831015.1 Picea engelmannii
CAGAATGGAGTTGCAGAAAGGATGAACAAGACACTGATGGAAAAAGCAAGGAGCTTGCTCAATGGTGTTGGGTCAGGACAAGAATTTTGGGCAGAGGAAATGAGTACAACATGTTACCTGATCAATCGATCACCTTCATCAACATTGGATGATACAACTCCACATGAGGTATGGTCCGGAAAGAAACCCTCTCTTCAACATCTTAGAGTGTTTGGCTGTGATGCTTATGTACATGTTCCAAAGGAAAATAGGAGTAAGTTGGATAATAAAGCTGAAAAGTGTATCTTTATTGGTTATAAAGATGTTGTGAAAGGTTATAAGCTTTGGAACCCAGAAACCAAGAAAACTGTTTACAGTCGATATGTTGTTTTCAGAGAGGCAAAAGATGTGTCCAAATAGGAATTCCTACCAACGCAAGATGAACCTGAGAAAATAGAGCTTGAGTTGGATGATGCAAAATCTGAATCATCGGAAGAAGAGGAAGCAGAGGAAGAAGAAGAAGAAGAAGAAGAAGAAGAAGAAGAAGAAGAAGAAGAACCTAATACACCAGTATTGAAGAGATCAGTGAGAGATAGAAGGCAACCAGAAAGGTATAGTCCACCTAATTTTCATTCCAATTTTGCTTTATATATTACTGATGATGATACCAGAACTGTCAGGGAAGCAGTGAATTCAAAGGATAGTAAACTTTGGAAGAAGACCATGGTTGAAGAAATCGATGCCTTGGATAAGAATGAGGCATGGGATATAGTTGAGCTTCCAGCTGGAAGAAAATCGGTTGGTAGCAAATGGTTTTTCAAGAAGAAGTTTAATGCACAAGGTAAAGTGGAGAAATACAAAGCTCGGTTAGTAGCAAAAGGTTATTCCCAAGTAGAGGGAATTGACTTTGATGATATTTTTTCTCCTGTTAATAAGTTAACTTCTATTAGATTTCTTTTATCTATTGCTGCTGCTTTTGATCTTGAAGTGGAACAAATGGATGTGAAGAAAACATTCCTACATGGGGATCTGGAAGAAGAAATATACATGAAGCAGCCAGAAGGCTTTGTAGTGAAGGGAAAGAAAGAGCTAGTCTGTAAGCTAAAGAAGTCACTATACAGTCTAAAGCAATAACCTAGGATGTGGTAYYAAAAGTTTGACACATACATCCTTGGATTGGGATTTGTAAGAAGCAGGGTTGATCACTGTGTATATTCCAAGCAGGTTGGTAATCACTTCATTTATGTAGTGTTGTATGTTGATAACATGTTGTTGGTAGGAAATAACATGGATGTTATCAAGGAGGTGAAATCGCAGCTATCCTCCAAATTTGACATGAAGGATCTCTGTGCTGCTAACTTCATTCTAGGAATGGAGATTAAAAGAGATCGTGCAAACAAGAAACTCTGGTTGAATCAAAGAAAATATGTTGAGACAATATTACAGAGGTTTAATATGCATGGAAGTAAACCGGTCAAGGTTCCTATTCCTATAGGTGTAAAGTTATCTGTAGATCAGTGTCCCAAGACACAGGAAGAAGAAGAGGACATGTCCCATGTTCCATATGCCAGTGCAGTTGGCAGTTTGATGTATGCAATGGTTTGTACTAGACTGAACATTGCACATGCAATGGGAGTTTTGATCAGGTATATGTCAAAACCAGGGAAGGATCATTGGACAACAGTAAAGAGGGTCTTCAGGTATCTTTGTGGCACCACCAGTTATGGATTGTGATACCAAGGAAGACCGAGATTGGACAGAGTGGTGGACATACATGGCTTTGCTGATGCAAACTGGGCTGGAGATTTGGATCGTAGAATATATACAAGTGGGTATGTGTTTAACCTATTTGGAGGAGCAATCAGTTGGATGAGCAAAAGACAGGCTGTAGTGGCACTCTCAACTACAGAAGTTGAATACATGGCAGCCACTCATGCAAGAAAGGAAGTAGTATGGTTACAAAGATTGTGTTCAGGTATTGGGTTGGTAAAACAAGCAGTGAGATTAGACTTTGATAGTTAGAGTGCATTATTCCTGGCAAAGAAACTAGCTTATCATTCGAAGACAAAGCATATTGATGTTTAGTATCACTTTGTGAGAGACATGGTTGAGGAAAAGAAGGTGTTTCTGGAAAAGGTTGACACTTTGAAGAATGTTGCAGATTCATTGACAAAGTCTGTGAGCACAGAAAAGTTCTCCTGGTGTAGAATAACAATGGGCATTTCTGCCCTGGATTGTTGACTATATAATCCCCTGGACCCCTGGATGCAAAGAAAACAACAAGTGGGAGAATGTTGGGTATGTGTTATATTCTTTGCATGTGTGTGTGTGGGTGCATTAGATACGGCAACTGCGTCTGACGATCCCTTCACCTAGAGCTCTGTTGTGTACATCGAGCGCTTTCCTTGGGGGGTCCCAGGGGGGGGGTAGGTATGCCCCCCCCTGGTTCTGCATAGCGTTCGAGGAAGCACCCCAAAATTATTTTTTTTGGGCGTTTTTTTGCTATTTTTAGTGGATTTTGCTATTTTTAGCGGATTTGTAAATTAATACCAGATTAAGGGATTAGGGTTTGGTATCTACGAAATACCTAAAAACATTCTATATATTGTCTGGAAAATGGTGAAATTCAATAGAATGAAAATAAGAAAGGTTTTCCCGATTGAGGGTTTCCGGTATAAAATCTATGTGTACTTTGTGTATGAGCCATTGATTAATTTCTGTATTACTTAAGAATCTATATGCATTTCTTTACTTCCCAGGTTTAAAACTTACATGCAGTTGCATCTCAGTGCGCAGAAGGAACCTCTATGAGCTGGGCACCATATTTATTGAACTTATTTCAAGAGGACTGCAAGGATACGAAGGACCTAGGCACAAAGTTCCATTACTCGTGGTTGATCAACCTAATAGCCTTCATGGGATGGAAAGAACCAGGGTATGTAATTTTTTGTACCAGACCACAGCCAGCGAGAGTGAGATACCTATTACTAAGATCTGGGCCACAGGACAGGAATAAGAGGGAGAACAAAATCATATTCGAAGACTACCTATGGGATATACAAGAAGATATCAGTAGATCATGGAGAATAACACCAGAGACTATCACGCGATATGCGGACATCGCCAAATTTCAGGCCACATGCCAAACAATGTGGATACAACCAAATAAGGATCTAGATAAATAGTGGCTACAAATGTGCTACTGCATAACAGAGGTTGATATCGACATGGTCATCAGCGAATGTCCTGATCAATGGAGGATCCCAACAATTACCTAGGAAGTACTAGAAAGAACAGTAGAAGGAGAGGTAGCGCAGGAGGAAACATAGCCTCCGAAAATCCCAGTGACCAAGAAACAAAGGACGGGACAAACCAAGTCAACTTATGCAGATGAAGGGTCAAAGAAGATAGGGACCCAAAAGGGGAAGAAAGAGACTGCATAGCCAACCAACGAACAACAGAAACAGGGTGAAGGAGCGTAGGAGACCGCCCCAAACCCCATCACACAGGAACTAGGCGGGAATAAGAGACCAGCCGCACAGGAAGGAGGCGCATGCCAGAAATAAAAGGCAAAACGAGGATCACTAGACTATACAATCATAGAGGACGACGGGGAAATGATCGCCAGAATGTTCCAAGATTCCCTAGCAGAATATTTTGATCATGCAGCACACCACAGGGATAAACTGCAAAAAGAGATGACAGAAATGGGACAGTTCCTAGTGAAAATTTGGGAAAGAATAGACAACAAGCAGCAGCAGAGGCATAGAGCCATCGATAATATAGACCAAAGAAAGAGTGGATGTAGAATAACGAGACCCAGTCCACTCCATGCCACTGCGCATGGATGAAATCGTGGGGTAGACACCCTTCAAGGATTTGGACCACATCCAATTGGTCTTGATGTGGATGCCATCAAGGTCACTACAGAAATTGCAGGTTAGCATCGACCACGAGGTACAGTCTCGTGCACATAAAAAATTGGTCGAGCTATAGCAAGCAACAAAGAAGCAGGAGGCGCTGGAAAAAGTTTGTGAGTAGGCCAAGCTCGAAACTTAGGAGGAAAAAGAATGCAAGAATGAACTAGAATGAAGAGTGGGAAGAATTTTTTAAAAACTCCCAAGCACCATGCAAGGAAATGAACGCCCAGTAGCAGGAAATATTGACCATATTGCGTAATCAATTGATCAGTATCAGAAGGAGATCGAGAATCTCCATGAAAAAATCACACCAACCACTCCATTGGCAGTGAAGGAGCAAAGGAAGTAGGAAGCAATAGCACAACTGTAGAAGATGGAACAACAGGTTAGCATAGCAGCTGAATTACTCGATAAAGCAACGCAACTTTGGACAAGGTTGGAGGAGGACCCACAGGTCCAACGCTGGGACAAGGAAGAGGAAAGGATCAATGCAATGATCCAAGAACTCAAACAAAGGTAGAACACCATACCAATCCTAGAATGAGTCAAAGGGATGCAGGAGATGAAGAATATGCAGGCAGAACTTATCATTGCGCAAACATAGAAAAATGAGCATTGAGTTCAAATAGAGCCACTACAAGAATGGGTAGCAGAAATACTCACACAGGTAGAAGGACCTAAAACACATATAGCACATACCTAGGTTGAATGTGGAGGATTGTTGATTGATGAAGTGGCAGTTGAGGTAGTAGACACCATCAAGGAGAAGATCGCGCAAGCACGAACAAAAGTAGCAGAGCTCAAAGAAAAGTTCCAGATGATCACCAAGGAGATCGAAGAAGCTCAAAAGTATTAGTTGACTCGGGACGAGTCACATGTTAGTGTTGGGGGGCTGTTGGCACCATACTGATGTGGAAAGAATGATGATCATGGGAAAGAAAGCATGCAGAAACAGAAGTGACAGCTGCAAGGTAACACAACACACACTCATGCAAGAAAGCATGCACAAGGAAAGCGACAGCTGGAGGAATAAAAACACACGCGCATGGGAGGAAATCCTAACATTTATAGGGTTAGGTTTTTGTTAATACATTGTAAATGGCTGAAGAACCCGATATATATAAATATAGATACGCAGGTATCAGAGAGAGGTTGTTTCACTTTTTGTATTAGTTCATATTTTGTAATATCCTATCATAGTTATGTACGAGTTGATGTGTTATGTAATACTGCTATGAACCATTTTTGTAAGTTGTTGAGCTAAGAACAAAGGAGAGAAGGAAGATATGAGGATTAGATCATAGGTTGTGGAGCCTGGTGCGATCCAGTTTGCCTCACACAGATCTTACCCATCTGCGGGAATTGTAATCACGCGGCACTGGAGATGCAGAACTACCATAATAAAAGAGCCAAGAGGCAAATATTTGTGGACGTATCCCAGGAGGGGGTGAACCATGTTAATATCATTGTAATGTGATGAATTCATTTATATATTTGTTTGCTTTCAACAGTTAATTTTTATGCTTAATGAATGAGTTAATACATTGTTATGGAATACGATTGTGTTATTCGGGAAATAAACTATGAAAGATATATGCACACCCATGAGTAATAGTAGATTATAATCAAAATTCATAGTATACGACTCTGATTAATAAACCCCTATATCATACTCAATCCTAGGCTGTAAACACCTGAGTCTTATAGCCACCCATTTGAAGCTATCTCTGGTGAGACTGCGCAATGCACTCTGTGTACTTTGTTTCCTTCTAGTTTACCAGGAGGGCCGATAGTTTTAGACGCTTTCTTGGAAACTAGAAAGACATGAACCCTGGGTCAATAACTTAGATGGTAAAGGAGAGCAGTAACCAACACAATTATTTAAAGGTTTGGATATTTCATTATCACAATGAGAGTTACTAGAGCCATAGCTCCGAGAATTCCTGTAAAACCTTGTGTTGGAGCCTTGGATGGAAGTGGTACAACCTGAGGGAATGTGGTGAAAAATAAATTGGGGGTACACTTCCTTGGGTTGTGCAGGTTGAGGGGAATGAGGGCCTGTTGGTTGGAATTTTTGTGGGAATCAACAAATTGTGAAATTTTTTGTATTTGGATTTCCCAAAGCTACATCTGTGACACTTTATAGTCATTTTGTGTTAGAGACATCTAGGAAAGTGGTAAATCCTAAGGGACAACAAATAAGGGAAGGGGGTACACTTCCTTGGGTTTTGCAGACATAGGGGAATGAGATATTGTTGGTTGGAATTTTTACAAGAGTTACGGAATTGTGAAAATATTGATATATGATTTTTAAGATGGAGTGCCTAAGTAGATATGTCTTCATCGAGGTGCTTGTGTATATATATTTTGAGCTAGAGTGCATGTGTGATATTAGGATAGAGAAACTATTTTTCAATTAAATGATGGAGAGCCTCACATTGTAACATATATGTACACATGTATGGTGTTGTTCATTGAGGACAGTGAAAAAATAAGTTGGGGTGGATGTAACATCACTAGTTTTAATCCTCAAAAATTATAATTTAAATGTGCATATGAGATTTAGGAAAGTGAGCCTATATGTTGGATTGACATCCCATACTGATTAATATGGTCAAATATCGAGCTATGTAAAAATTAAATTGAAATCATTAATAAAATAATAATCAGTAGTTTTGATACTAGACGGATGGTAATGATAGGGGGATATGATTCCAAGAGAGAGGGGGATAAAGGGGTGTCCAAGGGCTTACCCATTTCTATTAATTCATCCATTTTCATATTAAGGTTTATTTCCCTTAGAATCATCAAGAGAGATATTAAATTCATGTAAGATTGGTTGATGGGTGTAACATACTCAGCCTCCCATAGGCCGGGATATGCTACTTATTAAAATAGGCCGCAACACACCCAACCACCAGTAGGCAGGGCATGTTGCAGTCCCTCGACTCAATTCTATGAACTTATCTCAAAATCGAAAGACTACTCATTAATAAAAGAGGCATGAAACCCACATGCATAAGACAAGATCTATGCTACATCATAAAGAAACAGACAACGTGTCATGCACAACAAATAACCAGCAGATAGGAACATTATAAATACATATCTCAGAGATAATTAAATACACAATGAAATATAGATTATACAGAAAACACAGAGAGCACTTATCTTTGCAAGTAAACATTCACCAACTTGTTTTAGACAAAGGACGTTCCTCCCAACCATAGACATTGTTGTTCTTTTACTCTCAACAATAGGTCACCCTTGAGCCAGGGATATGAATCCACAAGGACGGTTCCTAGGCCAATTCTAAACAGACAACAGTTGGCTAACTAGCTCTCAGGTTTCCCAAGTGCACAACAAATACGATTTTCCATCTCTCTTTCCTCCTCATCCTGCAAAACCCAAAGAACTAAACACCTTTCTCTGCCATGTAGTCCCTCAGGCTATCCCATTTCTCTCCAGGGATCCAGTGCTACTGGGAAGGAAATATCCCTACTGGAAACTCCAAGGATTCTCAGTTGTGGACAGTACTATACAAGCTACCATCAAGGTCATAACTAATAGGATTTTCATCACTCAAGCCATCACAGGCCTTTCAGCACTCACAACAATCCAAAGTACACCATCCCTCTTCTACCCAGCCTGCACAGCCCAAGAGAATGGACCCCCTTCTCAGCCACGTAGTCCCTTAGGTTGTTCGTCTTCTTCCAAGGCTCCAGTGCTTTTGGTCAAGAATATCCATGATAGGACTCTCAGGATTCGCAATTTTGACCAAAATTAACCAATATCCACCCAAAGAGCCATCTGTATCCATGATTAGACCAAGAGGAAACTAAATATCCCAAATGATTGAGGAAAAAGGAAGAAGTAGGAGAAAAAGGGGAAGAAGAAGAAGAATAACCAGGGAAAAGAGAAGACCCAAAACAACCCCCAAGGGATGTTTATATAATTACATGAAGACAAGAGACGCATGGCATCCCTCCCAAGAAGCTGATGTAACCCCTTTTATCCATAAAATCAATTATGGGTAAATAAAATAATAATAAAATACGTATCCCCTCAAGCTCCCTCTCTCATGGAATCGTAGCCCCCTATCTCTTTTGTCTTTTTTCGTCTTGTAGCTAGCGGGGTATTTTATTAATGTATATGAAGTATTACATTTCCTAGTCACTCTGGCCATTTTTCAACCTTACCAGCTCACCATCCTAAGTCACAATTACATAATACATTATAGTTGATAAGGGTTAAAACTGGGATGTTACATCCCCCTCCCCTTATTTTGGCACTATCCTCAGTGCACAACACCATTCCAATGTTATTAACATTACAAATCTAGGCTCTTTGGCCTTAATCCACACAGGAAATCCAACCAATTCTTATATACATAGGCACTCTGGCCTAACATTAAACATGTATCCATGGGCATTCCAACCCAAAACATGTATAATGATTGTCTAAATTTAAATTTCCTCCAGTAGTTCCATCCAACAAGCTCTCCTTCCCTCTCATCCCTACACAACCCAAAAAAGCGAACCTCTTTCTCTGCCATGCAGTCCCTCGGGTTGTTCCACTTCTCTCCAGGGATCCAATGCACTCGTCCAGGAATTTTCAGAGTTGCGGCTTCCAAAAATTTAGCTGCAACAAGTCCATTGGCCTTTCTTCATTCCATGCCTTTGTCATTCAGCTACTCCAGCATCACCTTCTTATTTTCCCTCATAGTCTAGTACTTTTCTAAATCCTCAACATTCATCATTTTCCTACAACATTTCAAATCAACGAGCTTGTCAATTCACAATTTGGGCATAAATATTTTTATTTTTTTCATAATCTAAGAGTAAATTTTCATAATCTAGTACAATACTTATCTGTGTGGTTCCTGGATCTACATCCATATGGTTGTCTCGTTAACTTGGCTCACTTTTTTCCTTGACATACCCATTGTGTGCATGATCCCAATCAATAGTTTATAATAACTATCAAATTCTCTTCTTCCTCGTGGTCACTCACCTTCCAGGCCTAGGCTCAGGCATCCCCTTCTCTGTTATACAGTCCCTCAGGCGATCCATCTTGCCTGACCAAGTATTTTTTTTCAAAAGAATATTTCTAGGGACACATGGTTCTCTTGTCACAACAATATCCCTTTCCATTATTTCCAACTATCATATCCAAAATCTCATCTGTATTATACACATACAGTCATCACGAGATATCATTATAACCATTTTATATCATAAATGTCAAATATGTTTGATACAAGAAAAAAAAAAAATTCCAAGCATGAGATTTATTCTCATAATGTTTGGATCTGTAGCTGTAGATATCAGTATTTATCATGCTCTTTGTTAAGAACCAAATATCAATATAGCATAGAAAAACCTCATAAAAAGTACTCAATGACTTGAAAAAGAGATAATTTCAGATAATAAGCCTCTTTGAGGGGGCAACCTCCTTTTACCCCACTTAAATGTTCAAGTACAAGATGATTCAAAATGAAAATGTCTCCTTGGTATATATAGGAGACTATGAGGTATAATTACAACTAATGGCCTAAAGTTGACATAAATACAATAACATTACTAATATAATATGCCCCAATTAAGGTGTAATGAGCCAATATTAGGGCTTAACATGCCCCTCCCCTTGAGACAAGTGTTTTCCACAACACCTGAGTAACTATGGATGCTTCTGTATAAAAGACTCATCTTCCCAAGTGGAATCTTCAGCCGATAGATTCCTCCATTTAATGAGATACTCTGAAATGGATCTATTCCTCAGCTGGTGAATTCTTGTGTCAGTGATGGCTTCAGGCTCCAATATGATTTTGCCTTCCTTGTCAAGTTCTGACAATATAGTTTGAACTGGGATCTTGTCGCCTATAACCTTCTTTAAGCATGAAACATGGAAAACTGGATGTACTCATGAAGATGCAGGCAACTCCAATTTTTATGCCATAGTACCAATCTTCTGCAACACCTTATAAGGGCCATAGTACTTTGGTGATAATTTATTATCCTTATTGGCTTTCTTGAGGGACATCTATTTGTATGGTTGTAGTCTTAAAAACACCCAATCCCCTACTTCAAAACTTTGTTCACTACGATGTTGATCTACTTGTTGTTTCATGCGATTTTGTGCCATGGTCAAGTTGTCCTTTAATATTTGGAGAACTTGTTGTTGATTCTTGATGTGATCTTCCACTGCTTGACCCTTATATTTTTATTTTAGAGAAGAAGTGATTGAAGGAGGGTGGTATCCATAAAGTGTCATAAATGGTGTCATTTTTGTTGCAGTATGAAAGGAAGTGTTATACCACCATTCTGCCAAGGGTAACCATTTGAACCATTGTGTTTGTTTACCAAAAACAAAGAAACGAAAGTAGCCTTCCAGACATTTGTTCACTATCTCGGTTTTTCCATCAGATTGAGGATGATAAGATGAGCTATGAGCCAATTGAGTACCCAAACAAGAAAATAATTATGTCCAAAAAT